>OVBI01001454.1:0-34107 GCA_900406495.1 Sisymbrium altissimum | reverse complement strand
TTTAATATAAATATTGTTTTATTTTAATTAATTTTTATTATATTAAAAAAAAGTTATTTGTGCCCTATACTAAATATTTTTCTAGGTCCACCCCTGAACACACTCGGATTTTTGTACGGTGACTCACACTAGTTATAAGAATCAATGGTTCCTTCATGTAAGCACCCTGCGTACGGGGGTAATCTTCCGACCCTCTCAAGGTGACACTAGTGGTCCTTGAGTAGGCTAAGGTCGATCAAGTAAAAAGTATAAATCTTGGTTTCTTAACCACAAAATAATACAATCCTTTCATACGAGCAAGTGAGTGGAATGGTTATCTCTGTCATATCACTCTCGTGCATGTTAACGTTGGACAATCCTCCCGAGGAGAATCACCCGAACAAGCGTCATCTGGGTACACTAATTATGTTTGTCATGAACATGAACTAATAGGATCGGGCGTAAGAGACTTTACACTTGTTGAGCATACAACCAGCAACGAAAAGTTAGGGATAATTGTTGAGACCAATTTTGTGATATGTATAAGCAGTCAATCCTCGAGCGACATGTGTTAGGTAACCCACCAAACCTGGTGTAGAGAGCCAGGGTGCCACTGTTCTTGAGAGGCTCACTAACAGTACAAGAAGAGGTCCATATACCACACAAGTAGGCCACAAATGTAGACTACAGATAAAAAGGACCGGGTGTGATTAGGAAATAAATAGTATTCCCTAAGCGTGAATTACCTATTATAAATAAAGAGTTTCAATTAAGAGAGAAAAGGCTGAGGCCATAGAGGTGGAAAAGTACAGAAGCTGGCCAATATATATGCCACAAACGAGACTAAACAACTTTAAAAAATTCATGTATGATCCTCTGTTAAGACCACTCAAAAGAGAGTAATTAAGAAAATTATGATTTTACTCATATTTTCTCTTCGAGTTGACCAAAAATCATATAACAGACAGATTATTCCTACATCCAGCAGAATAACCAAACTAAACTTTTACAAACTTCAGAAGTCAATCCTACTTTGAGTTTATTGATGCACTTCCTTATACATAAGAGAGTGTTTGGGAGGAAAACTCTGATATGTTTCTTTCTATGAGGTCATAATTGCATATCTTATCTATATGTGTATAGCTGGACAAAAACATTCTAAATAACTATATCTTATGAAAAAAAAAGAAAAAAAAAATAGATACATTAATTTGTAATTCTTTTTCTATATGTTTTATTTTATATAATCAAAAATGACATGCAAAATATCTAATAAGAAATATAAGTAGATGGTGTTTTGTTTATTTGTTATCTTTACTTAGATATAGTCCTTTACTCGAACTTTAGCTCCTAAACAAATAAAAGAAAAATGACACATAGTAAAGTTTAATAACAAATAGTGTTGTAAAATACGCAATACGCTGGTCGGGCGGTTGACTACCGTACAGTGTATAAATGTATATACGGAAGTTTATTTGGGGTATATATGGTATATATATTTTAAATATTTGTGTATATATAAATTAAAAAAATTTTATATAAATTTTATATTGATTTATTAAATTAAATTTGTATTTGTAACTTTATAACTAATATAGTTTAAGATTCTACAAATTTTAGTTATTAAAATATGAATATAATTTATACAGTTTTCAATCAAAATTATTAAAATAAAACGTAAAGTTAAATTGTCCAATTAATTATACAGCATTACATATAATTTATATGCTGTATATACAGGCGTACAAATTGTATATACACTATATAATTAACTGTATTATTTAAAACGCATTATTTTACGGTATAGTATAAAAACGGTACAGTTCTTCACCGTATAGCGTATAAATACTGTATATACGGCTGTATAGACCGTATTTTAGAACACAAATCATTTTTTTTTTTTGTAGTTTTTCAATATTTATTACTTTCTCTATCCCAAATATAAGTGGTTTAAGGGTTTTTTTTTGTTTTCTTTTATTAGATTTTCTCACAACTTTTTTATTTATGTTATTTCAGTAATTAACTTAAGGATTTAATTTGGCCAATAACATTTATTTCTTCAGTCTAAAAGATGTGCACTCTATAAATGAGGTTTTATTCATTTTCTTTTTTTTTAGTTACTTTTATTCACATTAATTCATCTAACTAATAATTTTTTTTTTTTGAAAAGATAATTTTAAAAAACTGAGCTTTTAATCAAAACATCTTATATTTTGGGATAGAAAGAGTATAAAGATAAAATATTTTTTTGGAGATCTGACTGATATTAATAAACAAATTAATTTAGTATCTCTTATGGGATTATTCAATTTTTTACCTTTTTGCTAAAGTCTTATGATCAGTTAAACGGCAGTTGTATTATATACTCATGCTTACCAAATCAAAGAAAACAACTTTTAAAAAAAAAAAAGTATTAAAAAAATGTCATCATCACAATTTGCTGTCTTTTGCATCATCCTTGTTTCCTTTGCAAGCATTCATGAAGGTATGTTGTATATGCATATAGCTAATCAACACCATATTTATTTTAGTTCTAAAATTTTTACAATTTGTTTTTGTAGGTAGAAACATAGAGGAGAATGTTAAATCAAACAAAATAACTATATTTCCTCCGTCACCGTGCTATCGAGTTCGTTGCAGCTTTAGCATTTTATGGAATTGTCACTGTTGCAGGAGGAAGATAAAATATTGTTCAGACAAACTACAAGATTGTGAAACGATGTGCCTAAAACTTAACCCGCCAATCCCACCTGCACCGTAGATCTGAAAATATCTATGAAAGGCGTTTGATTATATTTAAATCGTAATTGATATCCATCTATTTCGGTTTCCTTTACCATAATATAAAAATCTGTAAAATCAACAATTATATATCATATATGTCAACCGTGTATACCAAGACATGGTTTTCATAGATGTCATACATTGGATCACTATAAATATCTCTATAAATCTAATGATTAATATTTTCTCTTTCAACAAACATATTTTCGCATATGATATATATATTTTATTACTTACTATGACATCTAGAATTAGCATTTCATTACAAAATCAAAGAACGTGTCTTTGATACCATACATCCCTTATATATTATTTGAGGATCATATTTTATTAATAATCTTCTATTCATGTGTTTATTATAGTTGTGTCATGCTGAATTGTCAAAAGGAGAAAGTTTTTCAAACCATTATATTAAAAGGTCTTGATTTACTAGAAAAATTACGTGAAATGTCATTATTTATTTTGAACCAATAAAATCAAATAAATATTTATTTTTGGTAACTAAGTTATTATTGTATGCCTAGAATTATTTTTGATGTTATAAAACTATATAGTTTCACATTTCAGAAATTCACACAATAAAATTATAGATATTTAATCATCAATAAAAAAAATTTCTATTATTTGGTAAATTTATATTTATCTCATTTAATTATTTGAAAAATATAATAATATACATATATGCAAAATTTATATTGTCATATATAGTAGTGTTTCTGTGTTTTTTTCATAAAAATAATTTTTGAAATAGACAAATATCATATCAATACACATATATATATGACAATATATATATAGTTGTAAACTTTTGAGGTAAAACTGCATGACATTAAAAGAAAATGCTTTGGATTTTACAGATGATCATATTTTATATATTATTTAAGGATATTCTTCTAGTAATAATTTATAATTTAACCATTTATAAATCAATAATTTTTTTTATCACTACATCATATTAAAAGGTACTTTTAAATAAATATTTAGTCTTGATTTAAAGATGATCCTACTATATATAACTAAAAATATGCATTTATTTTAATAAAATATAAATTCATTTAATAACCAAAATTGTACATCCATTTTCTATTATTTCTTCTATATTGTTTTAAAAAATTTATTATAATTTAACCATTTATAAATAAATTATGTTTTTCTATCACTAAATATATATATATTCAGCATCAGTTGTGTTATTTAACTATATTATGCAAATTTATATTTAATATTATTCATTCACAAAACATAATTATTTACTTTTGAATTATACTTCATTTTAAAATTTGGCTATATATAGAAACTTGATGCAATAATATATAAAAATCAAATCATCATTAAATTGAATTCAATTTAGATTTCAATTTAGATTGATTTATATATTCAAAAATGGAAATACAGAAATATTAAATAATCTCTTTTATATTATATTTACTGTAAATTTATTGATTTAAACTCATAAACACACTATATATATTTAAATAATACATATTATAGAATTGTGTTTAAATATTTTTTAAAAATTGTAAACATTCACTTTTTAAAAAATATTATAATATAAATCAAATATTATAAAATAATTATAAAATATTTTTACCCTGCACATAGTGCAGGTTACTACCTAGTATATAATAAAATGGAAAATTCCAAAGATATAACTAGAAATATGTTGGTTCTATGAATATCCTTACATGTAAAATTTAAGAATACTCTTCTTAATCAAAACCTTGCTTTATCTATATTGATAAAAGGCTTTTTCCCATGCCCAAAAAAAAAATTATATATATATAAGACCCCAACCACGCCTCACTCACACGAGAAAACTCCATAGTTAAGCGTGCTTGAACTGCAGTAGTCAAAGGATGGTGATCTACCGAGAAGTCATTCGCGGTACCGTATGAGTGAGGTCAAAACACAGGAAATGGTCATGTGGTGATTATAAGGATAGTATATCATGACGCACCGACTGCCGGATAGGGGTGGGCCGGCCCATGGGCCTAATGAAAAGATATGTGAGTCTACTGGTAGGGGCGGTCGGGGCGTTATAAGTGGTATTAGAGCTGGTTTGCCATCCCAGTGCTGACCTGGGAGGCCATGAGAGGGGGTTAAGAATTGGTCATGGTTCGCAACGAGGACATTGCGCTCTTTGAGTGGAGGGTGAATTGTAACATCCTGATTTCTGGTATATGGAAACTTATGTAGAGAGGTTAAAAGAATTGATTTGGCTATCAATATCACCAAAGTGCACTTACCTTTTCGGTTGTCCATACATAGAAAACTCCAGAGTTAAGCGTGCATGAGCTGCAGTAGTCAAATGATGGGTGACCTACCAGGAAGTCATTCGCGGTACCGTGTGAGTGAGGCCAAAACACGAGGAATGGTCATGCGGTGACTTAGGAACGGTATATCATGACGCACCGCCCGTCAGGGAAGGGTGGACCGACTCATGGGCCTAGTGAGAGGACATGGAGACCTACTAATAGGGGCGGTCGGGCATTATAATTTTGTATCATGGTGGTTTTATCTATTATATATCATCAATCTGGCTTTAGTTCCCCATAGTTAGTTTTTTTTTTCTTTCTTTATCAAAGCCTTGCTTTATCTACATTAAAAAAAGGTTTATTTCCATGCCCCAAAATATATATATTAGACCCTAATTACTTTAAAATATTTTTTATCATGGTGGTTTTATCTATTATGTATCATCAAACTGGGATTAATTCCCCATTGTAAGTTTTTTTTTTTCTAAAAAAAAAAAATTGTTGTTGTCAAGTTTCCAAAATCGAAAAGAAAATCTAGGTATGCCAAACGAAAAATCTGAATTCCCAAATAAAAATAAGATTCAAAAATGTCAATTAATTTTAGATATTTTCGTTATTTATTCTTATGAATTTTGAATCTAATCTTCTTTCTAGATCTGTTTTTCACTACGAAGCTTTCTTCCATCTTCCCTGATGTGTTGCACTGTCTCTTTTTCTTTTATCAACAGTTTTTTCAAATTTTTGTAGTAGTTCTTCTTTTCTGTTGTTTATAAATTTTTTCTCCATACTATTTAACCTCTTTATTTCAAATCTTTTTTATTGATTATTTTTTAGTTTTTAATATTATCTTTATTTTGAAAATTTCCTTTATTTAAATAATTTTAGTTTTTATTAAAATTTATATTAAAAAGACTCGATTTTCATATAACCTAAATCTCCTATAAACTTGAGCACACCACGTTTTTTATGCTTTGTTCAAAGTTCTCTAAAATCTTTTTAGTAATGAATCAAAACTGAATAGAAATTTAATATATATTATTTTTATATAATAAATCATGAAAATTTTAAAAAAATCTAAAACAATAAAAAAATAACCCAAAAAATAAAATTATAATAAATCATGAAAATTTTAAAACTTTAAAACAATAAAAACAATCATCCAAATAATAAAATAGAAAAAAATATATATTATTCAACATCTTAACAAAAAGTTAATTGAATAAAAAAAAGTAGATTCAATGTGGCGTAACATAATAATCTTCAAAAATTTATGGGAAAAAATCAAAACACCTCACAATTAGTCAATCATTTTGAGGGAATTGAGATTTTGAATAATATTTGACCCATTTTTTTCATGATATAAGGACGCGAGAATAAGACATCCCCGAAAAAAAATTCCATCATGCCATTGACTAGCCAACACTTTAACTCAGCGAGGGATCTGACACATGGAAGCCCTTTCCAGACAAGCGTGCATGGCAAATCTGATAACGCGTTAACGGAGCCTGATGTAAGTCTTTATAAAATCCATGATAATAGTAAGGGAACTCTAACCCAATCCTGAAAAGTCTCATTCTAGTAAAATACTCTCTAGCATAAGAGGATCCCGACCCTCCGATGAGATCTTAAAACCTAATATCTCCATTTAGTGTCCGATAAATCCACTCTCAGTTGAAAGATTTTTTTTGCTTAGCTATCGGAGAGTCTTAGGGAAGAAAACATTTCCTTTTTCCTCCCCCAAACCTTAATAACTTACCTTGTTCAATGAGTGCAAGAGTAAAACATTCAGACATCCGAATTCGCCAGGCGTAGGCGGAACGACTCCTCATTCCTTTTAGAGGACGAACTCCGATTCCTGCTAAATAATAATTCCAGAAAACCTTCATTTACCAGTGCAATTAAGGCGGAGTCCCCAGGGACGAACTGGAAAAAGCTCATGAACATTTGGGACGCGGGTGTATCGGTTCGAGATGTGTCGGGACAATCGGCAAAACCGTGATCCAGAAGTAGCACGATATCGTGCTGAAGTGTTTTGTCCCGCGATCGGGTCATTGGCCCTGTCGATAAATCGAGATCATCGTACCCGGGTGAGCTAGACTGTCTGGCACGATGCTGAGCTCGAGAGTCTCGTCCATCGTCATTTCCAACTCGAGTCATGGGCAATCTATCTCGAGATAAAGCTTCAGAGTCGCCACTTGGACGGTACGTAACTCGGGACCGGTCAGCAAAGTGATCGAGAGGTCAGTGAATCTGAAATCTTTCATTCTCGGGCTGCATCGGGTCATAATCGTGAGTCGTACGGTCATCGGGTTTCACTGGGTCATGGTTACGAGCGGTATGATTATCAGTACGATCACGCATTGGCTCTTCTCGACCATCTCCAAATCTAGATCGAGACATGGGTGTTCTGCCTCAAGACATCGACTCTCCTGGTGCCTTAGCTCGGTGAAAATGGTATCCAATCACAAATGGCTCGGATGGTTCTCCCTACATGGATTCCTATCCCACCCTTGCATCATAACTTCCGGTTCCAGCTCTGATTTCTGTATCCATCATAACACCCGGGCTAGATCGTTCGCTCTTTAACGGTACCTTACCGATCTGATCAAGATCTCACCACAAACTTCAAAGTAAGTGTGCAACTATCGCATTTGCCGACTCCGTGGCTTCCAGAAGAACCTTAGTATATACTGTATCTTGCAAGGTATGAAATTTATGATTCTCTGAAATCAAAAGGTAGGTTTTCAGGAGGAATTGGTTATCAATGGTTGATTGCCAACATCTTTGGTAACTTTCATTTTTCCAGAATTAAGAACTTTTGTTGCAAGTAGGCTGTGAATTTGGGCTCCATTTGGATTCACTTCAGAATTAATTCGTGTTTTGAAATACTGAAAATGACTCCATTCAGATATTTCAAAATTTTTGGTTCCGTCTCAGTTTGGTTTTCCTCGAGTTTGGTTTGAGTTTAGTAAAAAATTGAAAATCAAGTGAAACCCAAAATACTTTCTGTCTCAATTCTCATTCGGATTTCGGGTACGTGTTTAAATCTAATATTTATTTAACTTTATCAAACTTACAAAGGTAAAATCAAATTTGAAAGATTGATATAATGAACAATAATTCAATGAAAAAGGTTAAAATCAAATTGTTAAAACATCAAAACAAAACCAACACGTTACCAACATTGTTTAAAGTAAAATGTCAAAAATGCAACAAAAACAAAATTTTTGAATATGAATTTCAAATATAAACTTCAAACCACATTCTTTGAACTTGAATTTCAAATACAAACTTCAAACCAAAGTCTTCAACTTCAAATCCAAACTTTAAACCATCAAACATAAACTTAAAATCATCAATTCAAAACTTTAAATGTCTTCAACACTTGTATTCTTTAAAAAAACAACAGAGACAAAAACTAAAACATATAAAGATGCGATTATATACCAACTGGATATAAAAAAATAAACAGAAATACATTTCTAAAAACAAAAAAATGGTTGAATTTGAATAAAGTATAGTTGAATTTTGAAAATTATTATTAAGTATTTTCAGATATTTTGTTTATATGGTATTTTAATTATTTTTTTTAAAATGGTATCTTTAATTTATAATTGTATTTTTGAATATTTTGAGTTATTTTAAGTATATATATATAGATAATTAATATTTTAAAAAAATATAATTATATTTTGGATATTTTGGATACCCATTTGGTTTTAAAATACCAAAATTTAAGCTCCATTCTAATATTTTATTGGCTCTGAATTGGGTTCTATTCTATTTATCCAGATCCGATTAGGTTTGGATTTTAGGGATCAAATATTTTGTCCACCTCTAGCCCTAGTTAAAATGGTGTAAATTCAAAGGTCCATGCTAAATTCAGTCTTTTTCTGGTTTGGATTAAAAACATATTTGATCCTACGGTTGTGTAATTTAGCTTCTGGAGAAATTTCGTTTTCGGCCGGTCTAGTTTCCGGAGATGTATCCTTTTACAATGTATCCTACTATCCTTAATGGAAATTTCAGATGATTAAAAGAAAGAAAAAAAAGCCTAAAATGCCATATGAATAGGAGAAATACTAACTAAACATGTCATTCAAGTTATTCTAATAAATCTGTGCATATTTGCCGTTTAGACGCTTAACTAGTCAGACGGACGACTCAGACCAAGACCATAAAGTGAACTATACAGGGACATGTTTTCTCTTTTTGGTCAAAAGAACCAAACACAAAAAAAACCCCTACAACTGCTTGCTGTCACGACGCCTTGCATAGTTACATCAATGAACGGCTAGATAGCACAATACTTCCCGAACTGATTCTGTTCCTTAGCTTCCACGTTTCATTTAGAATATCAGCGCTGTTAGGTCGCTTCAGATACTCAGCCACATCAATCTTTAGCCTTCTTATGGGATTCACAGGCTTTGTGACCGACTCATATGGACTCCAACTTCCTCTGCTACTTATAGTACCATTGCTCGTCCCTTGCCTACTCGATACATCCTATGGACTCAACAGTCATGTCAGTGATAGTTTCTTTGTGTTATCTATCTAATTCAGTGATAGTTTTAACCGGTTAGTGCAAAAGAAATATTATTACCTGAGTTGGATCCAACTTCAAGACAAAAGGTTTTGTATTTGGCGTCTGTGGCGACTGATTAAGGCATGCCAGTGCAGCAGCAGTGTCGTCTAGTGTGTCCCATTGCAACCAAGGAAGCATAACGCCGTCCATTTCGACAGGAACACTCTTCGGAACAGTGGCGCTTTGAGAGCTTTGTGATTTTATCAACCCGAAACTTGAACTACTCTCGCTCCTCTCATCCTCAAATGATGAAAAGTCAGTGTCTTCTATGTTTGAAATGAACTCGTCGATGAATTGCTCAGCATCATCTGTCAAACACATGGACATCCTGCTGCTCCGGTCCTTGCTCCTCTGTAAAACAAAATATTTTCTATTTTTATGAAACAAATAAACCAACAAGCAGACCTCAACATATGTTGGTCTGAAACTGTAATGCTCACCTTCCGTATCCTTGACGGCTTTTCATCAGCTCCAGAGCTATTTTCAGTGAGTAAGTCTTTGAAATTCATAGAGAGCTCTCTACCACGCTGCTCTTCCAACATAATCTCAGCTAGCAAATCTCGCTTGCGCTCCTCAGACTGTCAATTCAAGGGGAAAAGATACGTTGTATAAGAAACTGCTATATATGGTAGTCGTTGATTCCTCAATGAAAAAGAAACTACCATATATATATATATATATTCGGAAAGAGAAGTTTTACCTGTTGCAGTTTTGTTGCATAACCTTTCGTAAATGTGGAGATATCCTGGTGATCATCATGGGATTTCCGCTGGGAACCATAATCAGAGCTCCCCAAAGACTCTCTTTTCTTTGGTGTTGCCTGTATTAACATTGTTCATTAAGATGGGAGAAGCATGTTTCCAAGGGAAGTAGGCAACACATCAACTAACAACAGTCGTGGGATTTTGTTCAATTTCTTTCTTCATCTCTAATAAATCATTCGAAATTCTTATTCTCTCAGATTTTCTCAGTGTAAAGCAAAATCCATAAAGATCTGCCCTTTTAAGAGGCCTGAATTGGTTTCGAACAGAGAGTGGACACTCATATATAAGTAAGTTAATGTAGTGGTCAAACCTTATTTTGGGCATATACTGTTCGAATGATCTTCTCAGTACCATGCTTGTTCGAGCTGGAATATTTTCCTTCATCATCTGTGACTGCAGAAGAATGGCTCTGAAACATCCCAAACAATTTTTCCCATCAGTAACGAAAAAATATATCATTTACAACATATGGAGTTAGACCAGATATTTAACATTTACAGTAAATAATACCAAGCCTGTAAGAAGAAACATCCATAACAAAACGTTTTCATTCATGACAAAAGTAGAATCTTTTAAATTCCAAAAATTAAAATAAACGATACTGAGACTTACAGAGTAGCCATCTTGATATCTGATTGGATTTTGACTTAAAGACCTCCTAAGACCTTGCCTATGATCTAAAGCAGCTGGTTTACGGGACCCACCACTTTGACTCTTTCCACTTATGACACTCTTCACACCCTTTGAATTGCTTGAATACTGAACTTGATCTCCCTCACTCTGCACATAATAAAAGGAAAATATTGCATGTCAGTTACAACTCCTCCAAATTTACAATACACAAAACCCAAATACAAATCCTCATTAATCTCAATACACCAAAATACACACAAACATTGAATATGCTCATACTAATTCAATACGGCAAAGAAACATAAAATATGTATAACAAGTATGGTCCTGTTGCTAAAGTTGTCAAATAATTACAGCTGAAATATCGTTAAGAAGTGATATAATTATAGCTTGAAACTAATTTACACTCCCCCAATTTACAATACACAAATCATCATTACTAATATCAACAAGCGAAAATACACACAAACAGTGAAAATTCTCATACCCTCGCTACTCCTACTGATTCAAGATTGCAAAACCAGAAAACAACTCAATTCATATTTCGAAACTTTTTCTACAAAACATAAAATGTATAACAAGTATGGTCCTGTTGCTACAAAGTTTTCTCATCATTAGAGCTAAAAAAAAATCGTTAGCAGTGATAATTAAGCTCATACGCTCGCTACTCCTACTGATTCAAAATGAAAACAAAATTAAATCCATTCTCTGCAACTGTTTTCTATAATACATAAAATATGTATAACAAGTATGGTCCCTATTGCTACAAAGTTATCTCATGATTAAAAATCATTATGCAGTGATAATTATAGCTTTAAACTAAAAAAATAAAAAAAGTCACGAATAAACCGCATCACATCACACAATACAGGGCCCAGAGAGAAACTATAAGACACATCAAACTATAAATCCATTAATCAAAAGAAAAACTGATATCACCTCGGAATTGTCGATACGACGACGTACAACAGAAAGCGACCGTCGCCGCCGCGAACTCTCCTTTTCACTACCAATCTTCCCACCGGAATCATCAACTCTCTCCCTCGGTTGCCTAGAAACCGACCGTCTCCGCCGCGAACTCTCCTTTTCACGATCTACCTCAATCACACCACCACCACTCTTCTCACCGGAATCATCAACTCTCCCCCGCGGTTGTCTAGAAACCGACCGTCTCCGCCGCGAATTCTCCTTTTCACGATCTACCTCAACCACACTACCACCACTTTTCTCACCGGAATCATCAACTCTCCCCCGCGGTTGACTCGAATTACCGGTAAATTTTCTCTCGGACGGCTTTCTAGACAACGACCTCCGCCGCCTCGAGCTTTCAGTATCAGCATTTAACCTAGAACCAACCCTAGACACAGACCTCCCACGCCTAACCTCACCGTCGGGCTTTCTTGAGCCAGATCGTCCTCGTTCGCTGCTGCTAATCCCAGATTCGCTAGAGAAAGACTCGAAGAACTCAACGGCTAAGTCATCGAGGCTAATCTCAGCGAATCCAGATGAACCTCTTACGGTATTTACGAATTTACCCTTACTCATTGGAGTTGTTGTTACTTCCGGGTGAGAGAAACGGCTTACGCTACGGTACCTTCTAGGGATTGACGACTTCTTTGAGTTTGAGTTTGAGGAGTCTTCTCCGCTCTCTGAAGATTTCCCAAACGACGTCGTTCTGTTGGAGGTTGGATTGAGGGTACGAGTTGCCATGGAGGGGGAAGGGGGTTACTGTAGGAGGAGGAGCGGATGGTTGGACATTTTGAATATTTTGTTGAGCTGTTTCGAGGAATCAATATGTAATTATGGTCTCTCCTCAATTAATTCAATTTTGTTTTTGACTTCGAATTTATTATTTCATAATATATCAAAAAAGACAGAAACCTTGTTGGGATATTAATTAGGGCGTTATCGTAACTTATTGACCAATATATATGTACATACAGTCTTGAATAGAGAGTAAAGGGCGGAAAATCCTCGAGGAAACAAAGTTAATGACACGGAGAATAAGTAAATATATATACATAAATCCTCGAGGAAACCATGTATACATATACATAAATTCTGAAATTTTTTATCCGAAGTTGTTTAGAATTTTTTTTTTGATGTTTCTGGTTTTGAAAAATTAAGGAAATCTATGTAGAAAATAATTAGATAAGGTAAAATAAACTGTTTTATAAAACCGTTAATGACTTAATATTTTTGACGGGAATAGTGAGATTTAACACCAACGGAAATAAATTTTTTTCTCTCGGATATATTCTCAAAATATTAAACTTAACATTTAAGTTAAGTAATTTTGTCATTCGCTTCTATTTTATTGACAATTTCTCTTGAATTGGTAGATTTATCGAATAATTTAGAGATTCAAATAAACGATCTAACTCCTATAATTCCACTTTCAACATATCTATCTCTAGCATTTACAACCCCTATTTTCTCTAAAATAATAACCTAAAAAAATCATGTTAAAAAGATCTAACACCAACAACAAAAAACAAACTTTTATCAGTCCGATATATTCTCAGAACATAACAATCTAATTTTTAATTTAAGTAGAAACACGGAGAATAAGGAAATTTTTTTAAAAAAAAATAAATTCTGAAATTTTTATCCGAATTTGTTTAGAATTTATTTTTTTGATGTTTCTGTTTTCAAAAAATTAAGGAAATCTATATATAAGATAATTATATAAGATAAAATAAACCGTTTTATAAAACCGTTAATGACTTAATATTTCTGGCGGGAAATAGTGAGACTTAACGCAAACAAAAAACAAATTTTTCCCTCTCAGACATATTCTCAAAATAATCAAACTTAGCTTTTAAGTTAAATAATTTTTTCTTTCGCTTCTAATTTATTGACAATTTGTCTTGAATTGGTCAATTTACCGAATAATTTAGAGATTCAAATTACCAATCTAACTCCTATAATTCCACTTTCTACATATCTATCTCGAGTATTTACAACCCTTATTTTCTCTAAAATAATAACCTCAAAAAGTCATGTTAAAGAGATCTAACACCAACAACAAAAAAAACAAACTTTTATCGGTCGGACATATTTTCAGAACATTAAAATCTAATTTTTAATTTAAGTAAAAACACGGAGAATAAGGAAATTTTGTAACAAACAATAAATTCTGAAATTTTTAACCGAATTTGTTTAGAAATTTTTTTTTTTGATGTTTCTGTTTTCAAAAAATTAAGGAAATCTATATATAATATAATTAGATAAGATAAAATGAACCGTTTTGTAAAACCCTTACTGACTTAATATTTCTGGCTGGAAATAGTGAGACTTAATGCCAACAAAAAACAAAATTTTCCCTCTCAGACATATTCTCAAAATATTAAAACTTAGCTTTTAAGTTAAATAGTTTTGTCTTTCGCTTCTATTTTATTAACAATTTCTCTTGAATTGGTCGATTTACCGAATAATTTAGAGATTCAAATTACCGATGTAGCTCCTATAATTCCACTTTTTACATAACTATCTATAGCATTTACAACCCTTATTTTTTCCTTATTTTCTCTAAAATAATAACCTCAAAAAATCATGTTGAAGAGATCTAACACCAACAAAAAAAACAAAAAAACTTTTATCGGTTGAACTTATACTCAGACATTAAAATCTGGTTTTTAATTTAAGTAGAAACGCGGAGAATAAGGAAATTTTGTAAGCAAAAATAAATTCTGAACTTTTTCTCCGAATTTGTTTAGAAATTTTTTTTTTTTTTATGTTTCTGTATTTGAAAAAGTAAGGAAATATATATCTAAGATAATTAGATAAGGTAAAATAAACCGTTTTATAAAATCGTTAATGACTTAATATTTCTGGCGGGAAATAGTGAGACTTAACACCAACGAAAAACAAATTTTTCTCTGTCGGACATATTCTCAAAATATTAAAACTTAGATTTTAAGTTAAATAATTTTCTCGTTCGCTTCTATTTTTATTGACAACTTCTCTTGAATTGGTCGATTTACGGAATAATTTAGAGACTCAAATTACAGATCTGACTCCTATAATTCCACTTTATACATATCTATCTCTATCATTTACAACCTTTATTTTCTCTTTATTTTCTCTAAAATAATAACCTCAAAAAGTAATGTTAAAGAGATCTAACACCAACAACAACAAAAACAAAGTTTTATCCGTCGGACATATTCTCACAACATTAAAATCTAATTTTTATTTTAAGGAGAAACACGGAGAATAATGAAATTTTGTAAGAAAAAACAAATTCTGAAATTTTTAGAGAAACTAAGTGAACTAACCTAAAAAATAAAATAAAAACAATCATTAACCATTACCAATGATAGTTATGATATTTGTAAAAATATATACTATATTACCCTTTTTTTTCTTCTTCTTTTCTCTATTTTTTTTTGTCTTTCTTCTTATCTACCTCTCTCCTCTCTTCTGGTTTTTCCACTTCTCTCTCTGCCCATTTCTCTTGTCTCTCTTCACTTAATCTCCCTCCTCTCCTTCACTTTCTCCTCTTCTCTCCCTCACTTTCACTCTCCTTCTAACATAATATCAAAAACCTTAAAATGAAACCCAGATCGTTTAATATTAGTATAGTACATCTCCATTAGATTATACTATTTTCAAAATTTTATCTTAAGTAAATGGATTATATTCTATCATATTTTGGGAAAAGTGTTCTATCCTATTCTATTTTGGAATGATATAGTATAGTGAGTTACACTATCTTATTTGGGTTCCCCCTTCCAAAGGGTTTAAAGTTTATATTTAAAGGTTTAGGGATTCGCTTTTTATATTTCAGGGTTTATATTTTGGGATTTACAGAATGAAACTCATTTACATCAACACAGTTACTTTAATATTTTTGGGGAAAAATGTTCTATTCTATTCTATTTTGGGAACGACATAGTACAGTGAGTAATACTATTTTGTTTGGGTTCCCCTTCCAAAGGGTTTAGGGTTTAGATTTCCGTAATTAGGGTATAGTATTTAGTTTTGTGGGTTTATTAGACAATGTTATATGTATGTAACCCGTGTGCAACAGAACATCTACAATTAAGGTAGGAGATATAATAGTATAGTGAGTTTCACTATTTTGTTTGGGTTCACCCATCCAAAGAGTTTAGGGTTTACATTTAACTAGTTTTGGTTTTATAATTAAGCGTTTATGTTTTGGGGTTTATAAAATATAAAACTCATTTACATCATCACAGTAAATTGAAGAAATGTCCTCCACTACTACCCTATTTTTCATACCCATTACTATATGTTTATCTCCACAGTATAGTAAACGTAATAAACAATACCCTTATTTAGATTTAAAGGTTTAGGGATTCGATTTTATATTTTAGGGTTTCTGTTTTGGGATTTACAGAATGAAACCAATTTAGATCAGCACAGTTACTCGAATATTTTTTTGAGAAAAGTGTTATATTCTATTATATTTTGGGAATGATATAGTCCAGTGAGTAACACTATTTTGTTTGAGTTCCCCCTTCGTAAGGGTTTAGGGTTTAAATTTAAATATTTAGGGATTCGATTTTATATTTCAGGGTTTATATTTCAGGGTTTATATTTTGGGGTTTACATACTATAGTACAGTGAATTACACTATTTTGTTTAGGTTCCCCATTCCAAAGGGTTTAGGGTTTAGATTTCAAAATTTAGGGATTTGAATTTATATTTCAGGGTTTATGTTTTAGGGTTTACAGAATGAAACCCATTTATTTCAGCACAGTTACTTGAATATTTTTTGGGAAAAGTATTATATTCTATTCTATTTTGTGAAAGATATAGTATAGTGACTAACAATATTTTGTTTGGGTTCCTTCTACCATAGGGGTTAGGGTTTAGATTTAAATATTTAGGGATTCGATTTTCTATTTTAGGGTTTATGTTTTACGATTCACAGAATGAAACATATTTACATCATCACAGTTACTCGAAAAAGTGTTTTCTACTAATAGCCTATTTTACATAGTACTACTATATGTAAAGAATAAAGTCCTATGTCATATGTAAAATATACTATATCATAAAATAAAAA
Source organism: Sisymbrium altissimum (assembly GCA_900406495.1). NCBI lineage: Eukaryota > Viridiplantae > Streptophyta > Magnoliopsida > Brassicales > Brassicaceae > Sisymbrium > Sisymbrium altissimum. The sequence continues at coordinate 17,070 of OVBI01001454.1, read as the reverse complement.
TAGAACCGAAAATAGGAAGAAAATCAAATTCAATTAATGAAATATGTTAAGTGTTAGGTTATAGATTTGATAGAGTAGAGTCATTAGACTCAGAAATTATATAAGTGCTTGTGTTCACACTTGTTTTTTCTCCACATATTCCTACTTGCATCTAAGGGCAAAATTGAAACAAAATAGGGCAAAATTGAAACAAAATAGGGCAAAATTGAAACAAAATGGGGCAAAATTGAAACAAAATGGGGCAAAATTGAAACAAAATGGGGCAAAATTGAAACAAAATGGGGCAAAATTGAAACAAAATGGGGCAAAATTGAAACAAAATGGGGCAAAATTGAAACAAAATGGGGCAAAATTGAAACAAAATGGGGCAAAATTGAAACAAAATGGGGCAAAATTGAAACAAAATGGGGCAAAATTGAAACAAAATGATCATTACATGGTCATATATTGGGGTTTTTTTCCCAATATGTTTATTTAGCAAACTCACCCAAATTTTTATCCGAATTTGTTTAGAACTTTTTTTCGACGTTTCTGTTTTCGAAAAATTAAGAAAATATATATATAAGATAATTAGATAAAATAAAATGAACCGTTTTATAAAACCGTTAATGACTTAATATTTCTGGCTGGAAATAGTGAGACTTAACGCCAACAAAAAACAAATTTTTCCCTCTCACACATATTCTCAAAATATTAAAACTTAGCTTTTAAGTTAAATAATTTTTTCTTTCACTTCTATTTTATTGACAATTTCTCTTGAATTGGTCGATTTACGGAATAATTTAGAGATTCAAATAACCGATATAACTCCTATAATTCCACTTTCTATATATCTATCTATAGCATTAACAACCCTTATTTTCTCTTTACTTTATCTAGAATATTAACATAAAAAATCATGTTTAAGAGATATAACACCTAACAAAAAAAAAAAACTTTTATCGGTTGGACATGTTCTGAGAACATTAAAATCTTGTTTTTAATTTAAGTAGAAATACGGAGAATAAAAAAAAATTTAAGTAAAAACAAATTCTGAAATTTTTATCCGAATTTATTTAGATTTTTTTTTTTGATGTTTCTGTATTTGAAAAATAAAAGAAATCTATATATAAGACAATTAGATAAGGTAAAATAAACCATTTTATAAAACTAATAATGACTTAATATTTCTGGCTGGAAATAGTGAGACATAACACCAACGAAAAACAAATTTTTCTGTCTCGGACATATTCTCAAAATACTAAAACTTAGTTTTTAAGTAAAATAATTTTGTCGTTCGCTTCGATTTTATTGACCACTTCTCTTGAATTGGTCGATTTACCAAATAATTTAGAGATTCAAATAACCGATCTAACTCCTATAATTCCACTTTCTACATATGTATCTCTAGCATTTACAACCCTTATTTTCTCTAAAGAAATAACCTCAAAAAAAATCATGTTGAAGAGATCTAACACCAACAAAAAAAAAAAACTTTTATCGATCGGACATATTCTCAGAACATTGAAATCTAGTTTTTAATTTAAGTCGAAACACGGAGAATAAAGAAATTTTATAAGCAAAAATAAATTCTGAAATTTTTATTCGAATTTGTGTAGAAATTTTTTTGATGTTTCTATATTTGAAATATTAAGGAAATCTATATATAAGATAATTTGATAAGGTATAATAAACTTTTTTATAAAACCGTTAATGACTTAATATTTCTGGCGGGAAATAGTGAGACTTAATGCCAACGAAAAACAAATTTTTCTCTCTCGGACATATTCTCAAAATATTAAAACTTAGCTTTTAAGTTAAATAATTTTATCGTTCGCTTCTATTTTATTTACAATGTCTCCTGAATTGATCGATTTAGCGAATAATTTAGAGATTCAAATAACCGATCTAACTCCTATAATTACACTTTATACATATCTATCTCTAACATTTACAATCCTTATTTTCTCTTTATTTTCTCTAAAAAAGTAACCTAAAAAAAATCATGTTGAAGAGATCTAACACCAACAAAAAAAGAAAACTTTTATCGGTCGGACATATTCTTAGAACATTAAAATCTAGTTTTTAATTTAAGTAGAAACACGGAGAATAAGGAAATTTTAAAAGTAAAAATAAATTCTGAAATTTTTATCCGAATTTTTTTAGAATTTGTTTTTGATGTTTCTGTATTTGAAAAATTAAGGCAATCTATATATAAGATAATTAGATAAGGTAAAATAAACCGTTTTATAAAACCGTTAACGACTTAATATTTCTGGCGAAAAATAGTGAGAATTAACACCAACGAAAAACAAATTTTTCTCTGCGGACATATTCTCAAAATATTAAAACTTAGCTTTTAAGTTATATAATTTTGTCGTTCGCTTCTATTTTATTGATAATTTCTCTTGAATTGGTCGATTTACCGAATAATTTAGAGATTCAAATAACCGATCTAACTCCTATAATTTCAATTTTTACATATGTATCTCTAGCATTTACAACTCTTTTTTCTCTGAAATAATAACCTCAAAAAATCATGTTGAAAAGATCTAGCACCAACAAAAAAAAACTTTTATCGGTCGGACATATTCTCAGAACATTAAAATCTAATTTTTTAATTTAAGTAGAAACACGGAGAATAAGGAAATTCTGTAAGCAAAAATAAATTCTAAAGTTTTTATCCAAATTTTTTAAAAAAATTTTTTTTGATGTTTATGTATTTGAAAAATTAGGGAAATCTATATATAAGATAATTAGGTAAAGGCAAAATCATCCGATAAAAACTGTTAATGGCTTATTAATTTTGGTGGGAAATAGTGAGATTTAACATCAACGGAAAACAAATTTTTTTTTCGGACATATTTTAAAATATTAAAACTTAATTTTCAATTTAATTAATTCTGTCGTAAAAAATAAATTTTATTCAAAATTTATTCAAATGAGGTTTTCGGTTACGTATCAATAAGCTTGACCCATGCTTCTAGTTGTTTCATTTCGTTCGCTTCTATTTTATTGATAATTTCTCTTGAATTGATCGATTTGTCGAACAATTTAGAGATTCAAATAACCAATTCAACTTCTACAATTCCACTTTCTACGTACTTATCTCTAACATTTACAATTCTTATTTTTTTTGAAATGGCAGCCCTAAAAAAATATGTTGAAGAGATCTAACACCAACAAAAAAAATATATATATTTCTCTGTCTTATATATTCTCAAAACAATAAAACCTTAGTTATTAATTTAAGTAGTTATGTCATTCGCTTCTATTTTATTGACATTTTCTCTCAAATTAATCGATTTGCCGACCAATTTAAAGACCAATTTTATTTGCCGAGCAATTTAAAGATTCAAATAACATATCCAACTTCTATAATTCCACTGTCTACATATATCTACCATTTACAACTCTTATTTTCCCTGAAATGACAGCCTTAAGAAAACATGTTGAAGAGTATTTAATTTAGTTCATGTACTTCAGTCTTACGTGGCTCAAAAATTTTACAATATTTCACTACAACTGATCCAGCTAAAGTCCATGAATTGCCCCATGACTAGGCCAGTCTCTTTGTAGTATCGATCAATTTAACCAAGGTCTAAGACTTTGCAATCCGTATTAATGATATCAAATTATGTTAACTAGGACAAAATTAATATCAATATAACTTTATACATTTACCAAAGTATTTCTTTATTTATTATAAATAAGGAAATTTACAAAAAAAGTATCCATAACAACATATATATGATCACTCAAGTCAAAAAAATATATACTATAATCTAACTTCTTTGCAAAAGTAATACAAAACTACGTCGGTGTCTTAATGTTCAACTAATCATGTTAAAGCTTTTTCATCTATTAATTACTCTACAAAAATAAACAGATTCATGAATAACCTAGTATTACTCAGAGACTCCATGACCCCTCTATACAATCATTAGGTCTCTAACCCAAATCTCTGAAATAAAATAATAACACAATGTATGTGATTGATTGGACTGTCGAATGTTTTACAGCTCTTAAAACATTTTTTACAGTATTTGTTTACCAATCATGCTTTAAATGTTTTGGTGGATCCCATATAAAACTTACAGCCTCTATTGTCATTTTTCATATTTTATTTTATTTTCCTAATGTTACTATGAAAGGCTTTAAAAGTTGTAAGAGCAAAAATATCTATAATTATAACAACAAAAAAACTATAGACTTAATTAATTCTACAAATTGTATAGAATGTTATATTATAATTACATCCCAACCAATCAACCCCAATATCATTCAATCACAATTAATATCAAAATAATACATATGCAAACAGTAGTTGATCTAGGATTATATTCTACAGTGATCAATATAAATGAAAAATAATTAAAAACAGTATTATATATTTTTTTAAAAACTGTACATATTATTTTACAGTTCCATAATATCTCGCAATATTTATATATAAATAAATAAACCAAAACTATAATTTAGTAACATGTATATAAATCAAAAGCACATTAAAAAAAAAAACAAACCATAAATATATTATTCACATTTATGAAGGATAAAAAATAATATATGAATATGATCAAATTTTTGTATTTAATGAGAGTTTATACAATTAATACTTTGAAGAAAACAAATATAAATTAGATTTAGTAAATGAATTTCTTACTCTTTTTATTAAATAATATAAAATTTTATATTTGTTTAGAGAAATAAATAGTAAAAAAAAAGAAATGGAGTTAAACATAAACTATTACGGAGTAACTTAAAAACATTTCGGTAATTTTTTCTTTTTTGTCAATATTCTTGTATTGATTAAGGGTTAAAATTCTCTGTATATTTACAAGTGATATCAGATTGAGGTATGTATCCTTCATGCTTATCTTTTTATTCATCCACGCGTCTTGCAACGGGAGAACAACAATGGAACATCACCAGTATCGCAGGTTTATCAGAAACCCACCGGCCTCATCGGAACTAGACATGGCTCCTCATACTAGATATCACTTGAATACTCCTTCCTCCATAAATCACCGCCAATGATGAAAGGAAACTAAGACTAATCGTCGGAAGTGAATCACCGAGAGAGCTTCAAGGGATCCGGCACCAGAAGCTTAATTGAAATGCTTTCCAAAGGAATACTTCAATTCTATTGAAACTGGACCAAGATCGAAGAAACTAAATCAAAAACTTAACTCTCTGCTTTGAACGAAAACTTTGCTTAATACCGATCTATTAAGATCTAACAAGAGAAGCAAAGATTGACTCCATTCGAAAACAAAGAATCAAGCATGACCCATGAAAAGTCAAGAAACCATCTAACTAGTTAGAATAAGATCCCAGCAAACCAGAAAGTTTTTACAAAATAGGGAAGGAGAGAGATAAAAAACAGAATCAAGTCAATAGGTGGTTCCAAAACTGAAACAAGTACCAGCTCATCTTCTATAGTCCTCAATTTTTGTCTTATTGGGCAGTGCCGTGCCAACCCTATTAGGGGTTTGAGGCAAATTTTAAATTATGATTTATTTTTCAATCATAATTATAATATAACTTTAAATAATATAAAATGTTAAGGACCAAAAAATATTTTTAAAATATAAAACAACATTAATAACATCTCAAGAATTTTTTTTTCCCTTCTTTTTGCCTTCTTTTACTTCTGAAATGGAGACATTTTCTGAATTTTCTTAACAAATTCAGAAAAATATAAAATAATAACCAATCTATAATATAATGGTTGAAGGGGTGCTCTCCTGCATTGACACCTCAGCATTTTTAAACATATCATTAACTGATTATTTAATTTAAAATTATCTAACTTAAATTTAACTACTATAATTTTATTAAAATAGAAACATACAATATATAAAATTCATATTTAATTCAAAAATATTATAAACATACAAATATTATATATACAAAATTAAAATGCAATTTTAATGTTTGTAAAATATATGACACACAAATATAGAAGTGAAAAATACTAAATTATGGGTACAAAAACAAAAACAAAAAAATTTAAAAAGCTTTTATAAACTATAGGACACAAAAAAATATAGGACACACAAAATAATTAGTAAATAAATAAATATATAATCAATTACCAAAAATAGAGAGAATAATGTCACACAAAATAGAGAAAAGAGCAACAAAAACATAAAAATATACAGAATTTAAAACCATGAAAAATGGAAGAAGTAAAATTTGTGTGAAAAAAAATTCAAAATAGTAAATAAAAAATAATGAATTAATATAATTTAGTAATTAGATGAATAATATGAACACTATTTCTATTAATAAAATGATGTGTGAAAAATATTAGAAAAGTATGAAGAGATTAATCATCAAAACAATTGTATTATTTTTTTAAGAAAGATTTAAATTTCTTTTTTATAAATTATTTTCAAAATACATTAATATAACATAAAATTAAAAAAAAATTACAAATTTAAGAAAAACAAAAAAAAGTCCGCGCATTTGCGCGGGTTCTCTTCTAGTAATCATATAATAAGAGAACTAAACAAGTATGATTAGTATATGTTATAAATATAAACAAAATCAAAATTTAACATGTTAGTGATCAACATTCATACTACTAAATATAAACATGAAAAATAACTAATTATAAAATGCAATAAAAAGAACTAATTATAAAATGGAAGTATAAAAAGATTTCGTGGAAACAATTTTTTTTTTTTTAAATAATTAAAGTTTTAAAACTTGAATTTTTGAGAAAAAGAATGAAGAGTCTTAATTTATTTTCTTGTTGATGGTTGGTTTTAAACTCAAATGGAAGACATAGAGTAACATGTTTTTAAACCATTAGGCTATGAAAACAATTTTGGAGAACTGGGGCCTCAAATTTTATATATTATATGTGGGCGTGAGATTAATTCTTTTTTGCTAACACTATAAGCACGGCATTGCTGCTGGGTTCAGTAAATCATTGAAAACCTGGAATAAAATGAACCCTAATGATATTAGAAAAAAAAAAACAAAAACAAAATCAGAATCTGATTATCATTCAGCACCACTGGTGAAGGTGACGATAGGGAATGAAGAGAAGAAAAGCAGGTAATGAGTAGTACCTCATTATAAATTTCTAAGTAAGAAACATGAAGGAGAAATTTTTCTCAAGTGATAAAAGTTTTCTCAAAACTGCTTTTCCTACAAGGGTCTCTTTTGCCGATTTAGGAGACGACAGATAAGATACTCAAGGAGAGAACACATAGAGCTACTACCAATCTTAAACGACAGCATTGAAATGGGCAGCTTCAGAGGATTATATTATCTCTCAACTTTCCAGTAAACCAAAAACAAACATAAAAAAGCCTAAAAAACAAAGCTTCAGGGTTCTGATTTCTTCACAATTAAATCCCTCGGCTAAAACAATTTGTAGAAAAAATGAATGGACTACTGATTGCTAAGGGAATCACAATCGCCGGAAGACAAGGAGTAATACTTACCCAATTGCCTTTTTTTAAAGAGTCTAGCAATACACGGCACCCTGTCTTCTCTGTAAATAAATGGCACGCAAGCGAAAGAGATAAACACCAAACAAGACTCAGTTGTTTTTTTTTCGACATCTGCATCTTGCAAGAGACAAGACCTTTTAACACCTTATTACAAGATTCTGTAACATGGACGGAAGAATGTTTCGATATGGGGAACTCAGATGTATAAATCTGTTTAGCATCAACTTATCTCGACATAAAACTTAACTAGACTACCGACTACCGAGTATGATTAGTTTTTGTTTTTAATGAAAATGCTTTCGTCTTACCAAATGAATTGATGCGTATATTACTGAACTTTTAGTTTAAAGCTCCAAAGATAAAACATCATAGTAATTAGTAGGGCTGAGCAAAATATCGGAACCCAAAAATCCGAACCGAACCCAATCCAAAAAATAGAACCGAATCGAACCCAAAACCGACAGAATATCCGAATGGGTCTACAATTTTGGTATTTCAAAAACCGAACCGAGAAATGAACGATTACACGAAATATCCAAAATAAAAATTTATTTATAAAATTATTAATTATATATATGCTAAAAATAACTTTAAAATCTAAAATATACAATTATATACTGAAGTTATCAGATATTTTAAGATAAAATAATTAAAATATCCAATAACCATAAATATTTAGGAACAATTTGATTTTAATCTCTTTCGAATATTATTCACGATTTTAGCTTTTTGAGTTAGATTTTAGTCTTACAAGTTTGATAAAAATAAATAATTTTGTATAAAATAGGTATTTTGGGACCCAAAGTCTAAATAAGTATTGGAACTGAAAATACTTTGGGTGTATTTGTATTTCAATTTTTTACTAACCCCGAACCAAACTCGATTACATCCCAAACGAATCCGAACTGAAGTTTTAAAATATCCTAATGGGATCATATTTTTAGTATTTTAAAATCCAAATTCGAATTGATCATAAACCGAATCCAAATAGATACTTGAATGTCCAATCTTAATACTGAGAATGCATTTGTAATTTATTTAATCAAGATCTTGGAATATACTTGTGTTCTGATCTCGGTACTCATAACTATTTTGGTTTTCACTTTTCTTTTATTTTGGTTTTTTTTTTCCTTTACTAATAGAATTCCTTTTTTATTTTTCCTTCTTTATTTTATTTAATTAAAAAATTGTAAACAATTTAGATTTTTCCTTTTTCTTTTATTAATAGAAAGTAATTAGTTTTTATTTTTTTGGATTAGTAACTATTTTATAGTTTTCTCTTTCTTTTTAAAATATTTGGATTTTTTTTCCTTTTATTTAATTTTTTCTTCTTTTCCTTGCGTCTCTTTGTCTGTGCTATGTGTAATGTATTTAACAGATTTCAAGGGTAATAATAATTTGATATATCAAAAATTAATATAAATTTATAGAAAATGCAGAGAAATTCATATTTATTATAATAAGGACATAATAAATCCAATAAAAATCATGAATTATAAATATAAACCCTACAAAGAAAAAGTGTTTAAGATCCACGCTTTGTCTTCGTTGAACTTCTCTCTAAAACGTTTTGGATAATCTTCTCCATCAATCAACCGATTTCTTATTTGCTTTGGTCTTGTTCTCTCCACTAACTCTATCAAAATCATCAGACAAGTTTCTCCTGATTCTAGCCATGCCTTCATATTCTGAATCATCGCCCACGTAACTCCTTTGTTTGACAGCAATTGGAGCCGGAGGGGGAGAATCGTTCTTCTTCTTCTCGGGACTTCCATGTTCGGCAAAGTTTTCCACACTCGACATGCTTTTCTTGTCTAGTACGTAATAATATGATGCTTCTTGTTTAAACTCTATTTTTGGATGAAACAAGGAGTACTGCATATATAGACGCCTGTAGTATTATTAGGAAAGGAGAGCCTCCTTTTTTCTTCTCTAAAAAGGATAATTGACAACATTCTTCAAGCATTTCCTTTTCTTTACCAGCAAATAGAGCTTCCTTCAGTTTCCTTTTCTCCAAGCTTCAAGAGAGAGCTGTAGAGCGACGTCATCGAAGTTCATTGTTAGAATTTGCAATTTTCTCATGAGCTTAACAATAGTAGAAATCAAACGAGACATCTTGGTGTTTCGTATGTATATACTGTTGTTATTTGCTCCGGATATATGGCGTATTTTTGTGACATTGGAAAATTCAAAGGGCACAAGTGCAAAGTTGTCTTAATTAATAATCTCAAAATTCATATAATCTCAATTGTCTCTGAGGTCAAACTCTTCGGTGCAGGAGAAGAATCGAAACGGTATCTATCATCTGTCTTTAGCAATTACGTTACTCTTGTCCGATGCATTCCAAAACTTACAATTGCAATTGTAGATTCGTTTACGTTCTTGGTCTTCTTGCTTCAGGGTAAAATCCAGATTCGTTCTCTGATTTGGGAAATCTATTATCGTGTCAGGCTATTATCGGTTTGAGTATTATCATGCAATGATTAATACTAATATATTGTCATTAGCTGTAATTCAATTCTAAATATTTTATTATCATTTAATTTAAATTAAGTTCTGTGTGAAGTTAATACTGGCCCGTGCATAGAAGAACATTGGTCCACAATCTCAATATTTTGACGACGATTGCCTAGACTATATCCACCCTCATTAGTTTTCTAACGGCGTCTTTAGGTACTCTTTGTTCCTTATATATCGACTCTCTGGAGAGAAAATCATAGTTGACTTCCTTCTCTCAATAACTCTTCGACTGATCTTGGGAACAAAAAATAAGAAAAATGATTAAAGATGACGGTTTTCTTAACAAGACATCGTTTAGCGCTTATCAAAACTTTCAGTAATGTAATTATTTTTCGTCGGATAAATAAAAAAATATAATTATTTTTGTGAGATAAGTATAAATATTATTTTGTTAGAGTGGAAAAAATTGTTATAAAAGCTTAAATCGGAAATTATAGGTTCTAGCCTGTACAAATTAAACCCAACTCTTCGTTTATCCACTAGACGAGTGTGTTTGTGATTTACAAATGTAGGAGACAATATTTATGATATCTACAACACATTTTTGCGATTTCATTGTTATTTAAAAAAAAAATTGAGAACTAAAATAGTATATGTTGAAGATATTACACATGCAAGAGTTTGGTTTCCGTATGATTAGTGTGGTCTATGAATATTAATTATTAGCTATATCTACATGCACAATATGAAGTAGCTGTTACACAGTTTGTTTGTGTCTGCATGTTGATGTAACGAATACTTTTCTGCATGTATAAACGATCATTTATAGAATCATCTTTATCATATTTTTAGGAAAAAAAACTAATAAAAACTTATTAGTAATCTATCAGTATATCTTACTGAGAGATATCGGTTTTTTAAAAGAATGGATACCTCTTTTTAGAAAAAGGGTTGATTTCGTGGTGTTCATAGGAAAATGAGATAAATATATTTTCTTTTGGTAGTATTATCTAATATATTTTTCTTATTTAATATCAGTTTCAATTTATGGAAATGTAACGATTACACATATCCTTCTGCATTAATGTAAGTCTTTTTGCATCAGATGATTTTTACATATGTTAGAACCAAGATACTCTCTTTCCTCTCAAAAGTTTTTAGTTCTAGGGGGTGAAATTTTTCTGAGTCATTTGCACTTACAGAGATCGGATTGGAAAATAGTGGTAAAGGTGATGAAGCGATGGCGGACCACTAATTCGGACGATCTCATATGGATTGATTTTATTCTGGTGGACGAAGAGGTAAGTTAGGGTCTTCCTTAATTTCCTTATTAGTTATAAGACGCAGGTTTATATAAATTTGGTCTTGTGTTAGTATTGATTATATGTTAATAAATTCTTAAGGTTCCAAAATACTCGCTTCTGTTGGATTTCACTATTATGCATATTTCAAACGTGTGATGTAAGAAGGGTTGTGGTTTGAGATCAGTGGGTTCCTTCTCTGCCGGTCCAAGGAAAACATTTCGTTCAATCAGTGCCGGCTCAATTAGGGAGCCGAACAGTGCGACCCAGGGCCCACCTCTAATTTAAAAAAAAATTGTTTTTTTTAAAAAACTATTTCAGAAAAACTATTACCCTAATGGGTTAGTTTGCTATATTCCATTTTTGAGCAAAAATCCCAACATATGACCATGTAATGATCATAATTTGTTTGTGGACTTTTGGCCCAACTTGTCTCAACTTTGCTTTTACATGCACATGAGCGTGTGTGGAGAAGAAGTAAGTGTGTCTGACACAAACACCATATAAGTTTTGTAGTTTCTCAGTCTAGTGACCTTACTCTATCAAATATATAGTCTAACACTTAATATCTGTCATTAATTGAATTTGATTTTTCCTCCTATTTTCCATTCGATTTTTATTTCATGATATAGTATATTTCACCTATGATATATGACTTCATTCTTGACATATAACAATGTTATGTAAAATAGGATAGTAGTGGAAAACACTTTTTCGAGTAATTGTGCTGATATAAATAGGTTTCATTCTGAAAATCCCAAAACATAAACCCTGAAATATAAAATCGAATTTCTAAATCTTTAAATCTAAACCCTAAACCCTTTGGAAAGAGGAACCCAAACAAAATAGTGTTACTCACTATGTCATTCCCAGAATAGAATAGAATAGAACATTTTTCCCAAAAAATATTCATGTAACTGTGCTGATGTAAATGGGTTTCATTATGTAAATCCCAAAACATAAACTCTCAAATATAAAATCGAATCTCTAAACCTTTAAATATAAACCCTAAACCATAAACCCTTTGGAAAGGGGAACCCAAATAAAATAGTGTAACTCACTGTACTATATCATTCCCAAAATAGAATAGAATAGAGCACTTAGAATGCATTTATTCAAAATAAGATTTTGAAAAATAGTATAATCTAATGGATGTGTACTATACTAATATTAAACAATATGAGTTTTATTGTAAGATTTTTGGTGTTATGTTAGAGGGAGAGAGTGAAGGAGAGAAGAGGAGAATTTAATATACAAATATTGATACATGTTTAATAATATCAAAAAAAAAGAGAAGAAAGAAGAGGAGATGAAGGAGATGAAGTGGAAAGAGACCAAGAGAAGTGGGGAGAGAGATGAGTGGAAAAACCAGAAGAGACGAGAGAGACCAAAAAAGATAGGGAGAGAGACACAGAAGAAAAATAGGGAAGAAAAAAAAAAGATAAAAGGGTAATATTGTATATATTTCACAAATTAGCTATTATTGATAATAGTTATTGATTATATATATATTTTATTTTTTTGGTTAGTTCACTTAGCTTTCTTACCCTAATTAAAACTATTTCAAACAAAAAACCTAATAAAAAAAATGAATATATATATATAGATATATATTTGATTATAATTCTAAAATATATGTTTATAACTAAATGCATACGAAACACATATTGTTCAGAAAATTGCAAATTCTAAGAATGAACTTCCATGACGTCGCGCTACAGCTCTCTCTTGAAGCTTGGAGAAAAGGAAACTGAAGGAAGCTCTATTGATTGATTGATGGAGAAGATTATCCAAAACGTTTTAGAGAGAAGTTCAACGAAGACAAAGCGTCGATCTTAAAAACTTTTTCTTTGTAGGGTTTATATTTATAATTCATGATTTTTATTGGATTTCTTATGTCTTTATTATAATATATATGAATTTCTCCGCTTTTTCTATAAATTGATAGTAATTTTTGATACATCAAATAATTATTATTCTTGAAATTGGTTAAATACTTTACACATCAGAGATAGCACAGAGAAAAATACGTTAGGAACATGATGTGGAAAGAGGTCGTGAGCGCTTCGAATATGACATGTTTATAGAAGCACTACAATATGCAATTACTATAGTGGCAGTCTTAATTGCTTCAGTTGCTTATGCCGGTGGGATAAACCCCCGGGCGGCGTCTACCAAGAAGATGTGTCATGGTGAGGGAAATCCACAATGGGCAAAACGACAGCTTTTAAGGTCTTTGCGATATGTAACAATATCGCACTGTTCACATCTTTGTCCATCGTCGTTCTTCTCGTTAGCATCATACCTTACAAAAGGAAACCCTTGAAGAGATTACTGGTGGCCACGCACAGAATGATGTGGGTCTCTGTGTAGGGTTCATGGCAACGCCGTATGTTGCGGCGTCTTGGGTGATCATACCACATCATCACGGAACACGATGGTTGTTTCCGGCCATTATCGCAGTTGCTAGTGGAGCGTGTGCGGTACTCTTTTCCTATCTCGGAGTTGAGACAATGGGTCACTGGTTTAAGAAAAAGACTCGTGTAGGAGTGGGTCTCTTACAATAATTTTTCAACTTCTTAGAAAATAATAAAGTAATAGTATATTATTTTATCTAACGATCTTTCAAAAAAGGCAAAAAGACTCTCTCAAATAAAAGATTTTCTCTACTTTTTTAAGAGAGTAGGACAGGAAAAATAATCGAATTGAATCCAAACGGATAAAATCGGTATCGGTTCGGGTTCGGATAAAGCCAAATAACCAATTAGAACAATCCTTAAATAGTTTAGATTTTGGTTTGGATTCGGATTTTACCCGATATCCATTAGAATCTTGTTTATATCCAAAGTACAATATGTGGAATATGTGGAGCAGCAGTTTACATAGCTACCCTTTCCTTCAAGTTCAGTAACATGAACACAATCTTCTTTAGAATCTCCTTTCGATTCGGGTTAAGAGTTTGTGTTTGGATTTCAGTAACGAGATTGGATGCAGGTGTGACTCCTCTTTTAATTTATTGTTATAAGGATAGTTACCTACCTGTTCTTTGTCTTAGAGTTATTTTTCTGGCTTGTGTTCATGTTGACCATCTATTGACTTGCAGACCAGCCGGAAACCAAGTGGAATATGTGGAGCAGCAATTTACATAGCCGCCCTTTCTCATGGTATCATGTTCTCGAGGACAGATATTGTAAGAATCTGATTTAGCTTTCTAAAGAATATTGTTATATAATTAGAGCAATAATGTTTCGTTTTGACGTATTTTCTAAATATTTTTCAAGGAAAAATTGTGCATATGTGTGAAGCAACAATAACTAAAAGATTGAGCGAGTTTGCTAATACCGAGGCTACAAATTTAATTGTGAGTTAGAGCATGATTATACCTATTTCTAATAAAATTTCTTATCAATAAAGAATAAAAAAATAATCAAAAATAAGAGAGAGAATTTGGAAGGGGTTCCAAAAAAGAAGGTGATAGAACCGTTTCGAAACAAAACACTATAATAATAATCTGAGTTGTCATTCATCTATTGGATTAATTACTTATAATATATATTTTTTTTAGAGATTAATAAGAGTTCTACCTTTTCTGATGCTCTTATTTGCTAATTAGATGTTGTTATTATGCAATATTTTGCCTCATATTACTTGTTGATTGTTTTTTCAATTTTTGTACATGTTTGGATAGGTTAAAAAGCTCGTTGAAAGCGAAAGTATATTGCGTAAAAAAAATTTTACACCAAGACCAAATTCTAACAAAGAAGTAGTGAACTGTGAACATAAGGATTCAAAACGTTTTGGTTATGGATTATGTAAGAGCTGTCACGATGATGTAAGTCTCCAGACTTGTCTCTTTCCATTTTTTTAAGCTTATGAAACTGGTGACAAATGGCTCCTGAGAGTTAATCAAACTATTCCGGCAGTTCATTAGCATTTCTGGTGGAGCTGTTGGTGGGTCGGATCCTCCTGCTTTCCAACGAGCAGAGATAGAGAGAATGGAAAAAGAAACTCTAGAAGAAAACGAGGGAGGAATTGGTAACGATAAACAAGTAAATGTAAGCAAATGTCCAAGTGAGTGAACTTGATGTTTAATCAGATTTTAAGTTTTTTATTGTTTTTTTTTCGCTATCATTTGAGCACTTTGTGTGCCATTTTCCCAGAGAAAGGCGAACGAGAAAAAGATGGACCATCGGATGAATCGGGCAACTTTTCTGACGTCGATGTTTATGATGTGGGAATTATAATGGTTGTGTTATATTATTATTAGATGCTAAGTCGAATGAATATGGAACATGAAATGGAAAAATGCTCTACAGTTTCAGTTGTTTACATTTGATCGTTGGTCTCTGTTTCCCAGGTGGATTACAATCTTCTCTGATATATGATGGTTTTTATGGTTTTTAGCTATAATATAAGTTGTATATATTAAATTTTTTTAGTGTTTTTGTAATCTTTTACAGTATTTTGCAGGTTTAAATACGTTTCGAGGTTTATTGGAGATTTTGGATCATTTTGGAGCATTTGGACATTAGCAGCAGAAGAAATCAAGTAGGAGTCCATATTCAGGGTGAATCGATCGACACCACTGCTGGGTGTCGATTAACACCCGACGAGATCACAAATTTTCACGTTTTTGACAAGTTTGGATAAAAATAAAATTTATCCCAGAAGATTTGGATATTTCCAAATAAGTCTCCATTCGAATTTTAGACTATATTTAGGTTTTTAAAAGTCATTGTTTAGACTTATCTTTTATTCTATCAAGTATTCTAGATAAAGCTTTTGGAGAGAAGAATTCTGACTCCTTTAGAGAAGATTTAGAACTCCATTAATTATATTCTTATTTCTTTTATGCAATTTTATCCAATCATGTTTATTGTTTCAATCTCCATGTCTGAGTAGTTTACTAGTTAAGTTTAGGATTTCTCATTAGGGATTTCATGGATTGCTAAGTTGATTGGTTAATTAAGAATTCTGAAAACTAGTTCTTCATCTAGGTTGTGATGAATGCTTAATCTGAACTGAAATGTTAGATTATTGATCATATGTTGATTCTCGGAATGATAGTTGGTTAATTAGCTAGAAAGAACCTTAGATAAGCAAAATACCTATCTGCAAAGAAATTTGATTTATGAATTTTGTGAACATATTGAACCTGAGATTATTGCATGTTTATACTTTAGAACTAGCAAAAAAATTTGGTTTTCTAGGTTTTAGACATAGATAGTTTTCACAGCGACGGCTGATTTACTTTCTTATTGTGTTTCAAGTTCATTGATTTATTGATTTACTTACATTTCTGATTTCCTGAGAATACCTTGAACTTGATGTTTTCTTCAATTGATCTTACAAACAACTTCTAAATCATTTCGCTGTCTTTTAATTACAATCATTACTGTTCAGCTTAATTCGAAAGCATGATAATCTATTGTGTGGATCTTGAATCTCTGTAGAATTCGACCCCTAAGTATTACGTCGATCTCTTAATTTGAGAGAGTAGCTCAGGGTAATTTAAGCATATCAAATTTGGCGTTGTTGCCGGAGATCCAGTGATTTCACCATTAGATTAGGTGTAGAATGTAGTCTACACCTTTTTCATTTTGTTTACTAACTTAGTTCTTTCTCTTTTTCTTGTTTTTCATGTGTATGCTTGACACGAACTCCCTAGGATTCAACTTTGACAAACTCAAACACGGGAAGGAATGGATCGATGAAGGGTGGAACTGAACGGTCTCAAGTGATGAACACACGGATGAGATGGATTGCAAGTGAGATGAAGCGTTGGCGAAGTGGTAGTGAGGTGATTGGCGAGATAAGGTGATTGAAGGTAGAGATGGATCTCGTACAAGTGATGGTAA
>OVBI01001453.1:0-34125 GCA_900406495.1 Sisymbrium altissimum | reverse complement strand
AACTGAAGTGGTTAATAGAACTTTAGGGACACTCTTGCGTGCATTAATCAAGAAGAACTTGAAAAATTAGGAAGACTATTTGCCTCACATTGAGTTTGCTTATAGNGGAAGACTATTTGCCTCACATTGAGTTTGCTTATAGTCATGCTGTGCATTCTGCATCTAAGTTTTCACCTTTTCAAGTTGTTTATGGTTTTAATCCATTAACCCCTTTGGATCTAAGGCCTTTACCTTTGAGTCAAAGAACTAGTGTTGATGGTAAAAAGAAGGCTGAGTTAGTCCAAAAGATACATGAAAAGACACAAAAGAAGATAGAAGAAAAGACCAAGCTCTATGTTAAGCAAGCCAACAAGAACCGAAAGAGCATGATCTTTGAGGAAGGAGATCAAGTATGGGTTCACCTAAGGAAAGAAAGATTTCCAAGAGAAAGGCGGTCTAAGTTAATGCGTAGAATTGATGGACTGTTCACCATTACAAGGAGGATCAGTGACAATGCCTATCAACTCGATCTTCAAGGTAAGTATGATATAAGTTCAAGTTTTAATGTTTCTGATTTAGTTCCCTTTGTTTCAGATAAAGAAGATTTGAGGGAAAATCTTTTTCAACCAAGAGGGGATGATATGATCATGGATGAGGAGCTTGAACCAGTGCTTGAACCGGATGAAGGAGAGCTTGTAGCTGAGGAATCTCAAGGAGCTAAGGACGTGCTTGAAGTTCCAGAAGGATCTATGACTCGATCTAGAGCCAAGCTATTCAACCAAGCCATTGGATTGTTACTAAGACGCTTGAGCGGAAGTGAAGAAGAATCCATCCGAATCACATTGGTCGTGTTGGAAGCTCAAGTGCTGCATCAATGAATGGACAAGTGCTGCTTCAAGTGCTCTTTTTCCCTACTTTAGTTTTGTCCTACTGGGTTTTCCAAAGGAAGTTTTTAATGAGGCTTGAGCATCAATTCATATCATCCATTCGTTGATCAAAGGTCATATTCAGGATGACTTTCACGAATCAGGAAGCTTACGACCAAATTCAGGAAGACCTTCATAATTCCGTACTTAGACATATTTTAGGAGCTCAGTCAAAGCCCCGTCTATTTTGAATTTGAATTCAGTCTTCGTGTGTTTAATGTGGTCTAGTCTCAGAGCATATTCCAAAACTAGTACGATTTCCCACATTCCTTTTTTTTTTTTCCTTTATATTCTCTTGTAAACTTATTTACAAAGTAATCTATCTTTTATTCAGAAATCTCTTTCAAAGTATAGATTCATCTGTTGGTGTGTTATATCCAGCAAACCCTTATTTTCTCTTTGGTGTGTCATATCCAGACTGAGACTAAGCCACGGTTTCAAGAGCTATTGCGCAAGTTCTTGGTTCAGACCATCGATCATCTTATTGATTCCATCATCACGGCTTCATTAGCCAATTGACAGTTCTCATCTCAACCTCACAGAGTGCCGGTCTAGGGAAGATCTCATCACCATTTCTCCTTCGGTGTGTTTTAATTGGATTTCAATTGATTGAATTGAGAAGGAAGGGAGTTCAAGACAAAAAAATATGAGCACTTCTTCCGGAAGCTCAGTCTTCAAAGTCTTAAGTTATGAAATAATGTTCGACGTTTCCAAAATGTACTCCCTTATGTTCCCTTTCTGTGATACCTCATGGTACTAAAGCGATACATAAGCGTACTTATTTCTCCTTTATCGCTATTTGCAATACCCAAGTCCATCTCAGCAAGGAACTGTTTTAAATCATTGGTTCCCTCATTACCTCCAAAGGTTTCTGGAATGGTGTCCATAATGATCATTAAACCAATACGATGAGAACATTCCCACTTTTCATAAACCTCCTTATACTTAGCAGTGCTGGTATTAGTACGAGAAGCAGGTTGTTCCATCCTTAACGCAAGGTCAAGATCCATATACCCAAGGGCAATCTTAACTTTACTTTTCCATTCCTTGTAGTTGTTGGAACCAGTAAGTGTTGGAATTGAACCTAAGTTTGCAGAGACTGTAGCGAAGTTTGCTGTAAAAGAGAACAATCTTCATTAGTAACTCCCTACTAAAAACCGAGAAATCAATAATAAACCATAAACGATTGTATAATCCATCTCAAGATACCAAGTACAACATTAAAATCAAGTCTTTGGACAGTAATATTAACTGTTAGTTGTATTCTTATTGTAACGAACAAACTCTGACAATAATGCATGATAAACGACAATAAACCTTCCTTTGGGCCGATTGTTTTTATTCACATGGTTATTTCTAATAATCATCACATGTTCATCATCAAAAGTATGTATGTAACCCCGGCCAAATATAAACCTGCCTTTTAGATCGCTTTAATATTCGCATGAATTTACAAACATATTCCATTTAATAGTTTTTTTTAATGGAAATATATTCTCAAGAAAGGTCACTTAGATGATATTTTGATTTAATTAAGCCATAAAAAAATTATTAAACTTATACAATCAAATTCATTTATTGATTTAAAACTGAATTTATTCTTGCGCAAACATATAATAAAAAGTCTAAAGGCTATTTATGCAAGAATTCTAAAGCGGCACAATGGTTGTAGATAAATTTGCAAAAGGCAACTTAAATAATGCAACCAGTGTTTGAATCCTATAGTATGCATTTTTGTTATAATTAAAACGAATTTGGGCCTCAGACCTTAATGCAAATTCAATAAAAAAATGGACCAAAAACCAAACAGGCCCAAACAACCAAAACATCTTAATCCGTCTAAATTAGGTACAACAACCAAATAACCTCAATTCGTCCAAAATTACTTGAAATATGAAAATACTCTTGTCTTCAACCTTATGACTTAGGATTTTCATAACACAAAACATCAGACTCAATAGCTATTTTTCAGATCCGAATTAACATAAACAAACATGCGTTTCTCTAGAATAATTAAAAAAATAGATTTAAACATGCATATAATCCAGAACTAACGAAAACTTAATTCCATTAATTCTAGAAATTGAGCTAAACAAGTAAAAATATTATCCACATATTCCAAAATACTAAATCTAGACATAAACCTGATTATTAAACAAAAATGGAACATGATGCTCTAATACCAATTATAAGAACTTTATTTTATGATTTCACTAGACATCATAAACTCATGTTAATTTCTGAATAATAAGAACATATACTGAAGCGTACCTTTTGGATCCATGACTTGGTTTTTTAATTTTGGGAATGGCTCTCCCAAAACAAACCATATATGAGTTTAGTTTTCTGGGGGTGGGATGCAGAGAATTTCTGTATTTTCGGCTAGGGTTACTTGGGGACAATAACCCTCTATTTATATAGAGTATTAATTTCTAATTCAGCCTTTCATCAAATTAGAAATTACTAAAAGTATCCCCATATAAATATTTCATAACACTTATGCCTATAGCTTTTTATTTTATTACAAAGTGACCACTATAAAATTAAGTTAATTAATTAATGATCTTAACACATTTAACATTAACATATGTAGCCCACTATATGATCTTACACTAATTTCCAAAAAAAATTCGACAAAGCTTTAGTTATCCAGCCTGATTGCTCCTTGTTGGTATTTTGGTAGATAACACAATCAAAGAAGTAAAAGTCTTCAGTGCTGCTGTCCTTTTTTCATTTGACTAGATCTGTGGAGAATCATAGAAGAGATAATATCAAATTATCTTACTTTCCCGTTCATACTTAAGACCAAATACACTTTTACCTTGAAGTCACATATGATGAGATCCCACAACCACCGAACCAAACGGATCCGACCATGACAGTATTAAAGGCACCAAGTAATACAATCTCAGAAACTGAGGATGTTTGATGGATTGCTGGATTGACTGATCCGGCCGTACGGCACCTGACTTAGTCCGGTAGAAAGATGAAGGTGGAAGCGAATTGGTCGGATGGTTCCTGGCTGCTGCCGTGCGGCACTTTCAACAAGGATAAGGGATGATTTGATGAATGCTGGACGGAATGATAGTCACCACAAGCCTGATGGTTGTGACTTGATACTGACAAGATGGCAAGAATCCCGGAATTCTTAATCTGCACAAGGCAAAAGTTTTGCAAAAATTTCTTTAGAAGAAATTTCGTTTTTCTTTATTGATGAAGTGTGAAAAATACAATGCCGCAGGGGAACTTTATATAGTGGTTCATCAGCTGTTACCCTTCTTGGGGTCTTGGGAAATTACAACAAATCAGGAAGCAAATTACAAGGAATAAAATTGCAAATTAAATGGCTAAACATATGCATTTCTTAACGAAAATGGAAACAAAGGAAATCAAAGACAAAGACAAAGAGATTTGTTAGTCAACATTCAAATAATTCAAATACTTACCAGGTTTACCTTTGCTGATTTGTAGGGATTTGAATTTATGGGAATATGCTGAATGAATCTGGACAGAATGCTGACCCCGGTGGAAGTCTTCAGCTTTGAACGAGCGAAATTCCAAATATGGTAAGTCCTTTTGCTCCTTTCTTCTCAATCATTTCATGTGCATGAAATGGACCGTCCATGATGTGGGAAATTGCCTGGGCGGTTTGGTCTTCTGATTGATTTGGCTCGGTTTGACTTGAGTCTCCAATCTGGCCGGTTTGAAATTACTTGGGCTGGACTTTCTCCTTTGAAATGTTCATGTGGTTAAGTTGGTCCGCCAAGTCTTCAATGTCTTGTTGGGTAATTAAACTCTCCACAGCCTCATTGATGTCTTGTTGCAAAGTTTTGCCTCCTGACCTCGTCATCGTCATGGGCCTTGAGGGATGCATCATTCTCTCCCCCTTGAAAAGGTTCTGTCCTCAGAACTGATTAATCTGCATCAATGGGAATCAAGTCAGCAACATTAAAAACTGGAGAAATTTTAAACTCACATTGGAGATCAATCTCATAGGCATTGTCATTGATCTTCTTCAAACCTTTGTATGGTCCGATGCCTCTGGGAGATAGCTTGTTATTCCTCTCCTTTTGGAACCTGTCTTCTGTCATGTCTATCCAAGCATAGTCTCCTGGTTCTAGGTGAATCTCCTTGCAGTTTTTGTCATCTCGTGCCTTGCTCTTCTCATTCTGCTTTTCCAAGTTCTCCTTGGCCTTTTGGTACAACTTTTTGAACAGCTCGGCCTTGGCTACTCCATCTTGACTGATCTAGTCCGTCTTTGGTAAAAAAGTAACCGCCATGTCCGTTGGTGTCTGTGGCCTAAACCCATACTAAATCTCAAAAGGACACAAGTCAGTAGTAGAATGCTTCACACGATTATAAGAAAATTCTACTAAGGGAATACAATCCAACAAATTTCTCAAATTGTTACCAATTGTGGCTCTCAGAAGAGTGCATAGTGTCCGGTTGGTTACCTCAGTCTGGCCATCGGTTTGGGGGTGGCATGTGGTGGAGAAAAGAAGCGTGGTTCCTAGTTTTCTCCATAAGGTCCTCCAGAAATGGCTAAGGAACTGAGGACATGATCTGATACAATGGTCCTGGGCAAACCATGTAATCTCACCACTTCCTTGAAGAATAAGTCAGCTATTTGAGTGGCATCATTAGTTTGTTGCATCGAATGAAATGTGCCATCTTGCTGAATCTGTCCACCACCACAAAGATAGAATCCCTGTGCCTGATCTGGGGCAATCCTAAAATAAAATCCATAGAAAAATCTACCCAAGGCATGTCAGGAATTGGTAAAGGAGTGTAAAGACCGTGATGATATGACCTGGATTTTGCACTAATGCAGGTTGTGCACTTGGAACAAAATTGTTCCACATCTCTTCTTTGGTGCAGCCAAAAGAAGTGTTATGCAAGAATGCTCTAGGTCTTGTTCATGCCAAAGTGTCCTATGAGCCCACTTCCATGTGCCTCCATAAGGATCAGATCACGCATTTAACTCCTAGGAATACACAGCCTTTTATCCCAGAAAAGAAAACCATCATGTTTATAATAAGGACCAAGGGCGCCTCTGGTCCATTGCTTGTAGACCTCTCCGAAGTCTGGATCATCTTCATATAGTTCTTTGAGATGCTCAAATCCCATAATATTGGCCTCCATGGTTGAAATCAGGGCATGCCTCCGGGACAGTGCATCAGCTACTATGTTCTCCTTTCCCTTCTTGTACTTGATCACATAACGAAAAGTTTCCACAAACTCAAGCCATCTAGCATGCCTTTTCTTCAGGGTGTTCTGGCCTCTCAGGTAATAGAGTGTTTCATGGTCTGTGTGGATGACAAACTCCTTGTTGAGTAGATAGTGCTGCCAAGTCTCCAACGATCTCACCAATATATATAGCTCTTTATCATATGTGGGATAGTTGAGTGTGGCTCCATGTAACTTCCCACTGAATAAATCAACTGGTTTTCCTCCTTGTGTCAAGACTGCTCCAATGCCTGTACCTGATGCATCAAATTCAACTTCAAAAGTTTTGTTAAAGTCAGGTAAAACTAAAACCGAGGCATTGGTGAGGCTGTCTTTCAGCTTCTGGAATGCGGCTTCTTGGCTTGGTCCCCATGAG
The DNA here is from genome assembly GCA_900406495.1 of Sisymbrium altissimum. Lineage (NCBI taxonomy): Eukaryota > Viridiplantae > Streptophyta > Magnoliopsida > Brassicales > Brassicaceae > Sisymbrium > Sisymbrium altissimum. The sequence goes on along the minus strand of OVBI01001453.1, from coordinate 27,618 downwards.
AATGCCACGTTCTTCTTGATCACGGCGGTCAATGGTGCAGATATGGAACTGAAGTCCTTAACAAAACGCCTATAGAAGCTGGCTAATCCGTGAAAGCTCCGGACATGACCGATTGTTGTTGGTGTGGACCACTCCTGAATGGCTTGGATCTTCTCCTCATCCACCTCTACACCCTGTGAAGTAACAACAAAGCCTAAGAATACCAACTGATCAGTGCAGAAAACACATTTTTTTAGATTAGCATAAAGCTGTTCCAAACGCAAAGTTTCAAGTACTTTCTCAAGATGTATCAAATAATCCGCGAAGCATGTGCTATAAACTAAGATATCATCAAAGTAAACAACAACAAAGTTACAGAAGTAGGCTTTTAGAACATGGTTCATAAGCCTCATGAAGGTGTTTGGTTCATTGGTAAGACCAGATGGCATGACCAGCCATTTGTATAGACCCCTCTTGGTCTTGAAAGCAGTCTTTCATTCGTCACCTTCCTTCATCCTAACCTGGTGATAACCACTTTTAAGATCAATTTTAGAAAATATAGTGGCACCACTTAGCTCATCTAACATGTCGTCCAGTCTGGAGATGGGATGTCGGTATTTGACAGTGATGTTGTTGACTGCCCGACAATCTACACATATTCTCCATGTATTATCCTTCTTTGGAACTAGGATGACTGGAACTGCACACAGACTTGTTTCATCAGTTCTTGGACCTGCCGCTATAACTCTTTGGCCTCCTCCAGGTTAACTCTGAAAGATGGCCGGTTAGGGAGTGGAGCTCTGGGCAAAAGGTCGATCTGATGCTCTATGCCTCTGATAGGTGGTAAGCTGGATGGGATCTCAGCTGGAAATACATCCTTGAAGTCGGCTAGTAACTTGGTTACTTCTTCGCGATAGTTGAGTTCTTCGGTTCCTACAAGATACCCTTCTCTAAAGACCATTAGTAGCACCTGCGTTTCCTTGTCTAATGATTTAAGAACTTTGCTAGGTAAAATGTAGAAATTGGTCTTACTTAGCTTAATTGTCTTGGCCCCATTGTCCATGGCTTTTTGAAGTTCATGAACTTCGTGCGGTGTGAGTGGGGCAATGTTGTGCTTCTTGTTGTTGTGCACAAAGCTGTAGAAGTTGGTGCGGCCATTGTTGAGTGTCTCTTTATCAAACTGCCACGGTCTGCCTAGGAGAATATGGCCTGCTTGCATAGGGACAACATCACAAAGCACTTCATCTGTATACTTACCTATGCTGAATGGTTCATGACTTGTTCACCAATCTTCAATTCTACTTTGTCATCTAGCCATCTGAGCCAGTATGGTCTGGGGTGCTTAGTCGTTTTGAGACCTAACCTGTCAACCAAATACTTACTAGCCACATTAGTGTAAAAGCCACCATCTATGATAAGGCTACATACCTTGGATTTCACTGTATATCTAGAGTGGCAAATATTTTCTCCATGGATAGTCTCTGGCTGGTATAGTGCATTTAGGGACCTTCTACTGACTATAATCTCTCCAACATCTGGATAATCTGTCACTTCTTCTTCTGAATCCTCTGGTTCCATCTTTTCCTGAGATTCATACTCTCCATCTTCCCGGATTAACATAGCTCTTTGGTTAGGACAATCTCGAGCATAGTGACCCTTTACTTTGCATTTAAAGAGAGTAACATCTCGTGCTCGTGGGGTCTGAGCTGAGTTTGATCCAGAACTAATGCTTTTGCTGATCTCTGTAGCTGGTTTGTTGAACTTGGAAGCTGGTTCAATAGACTTCCCTTTGTCTGATCTTTGTTGAGAATGAGGAGTCCAACTGGTTTTGGCTCGACTGGTGGAGAAGTTCTTTATCTTAATATGCTGTTCGGCCTGAATGGCTGCATGCAAAAGTTCATCAAGATCTCCATAGGGCTGCCACTCTACTTTTCGGGCAATGCGGTCCTGTAGACCATCCAAGAACTGTGCCGTGAGAGTCTACTGAGAATCCTCTACTTCCAGCCAGTTCTTCAGAGTTTCAAATTCCTCAAATTATTCCTCCACGGACTTAGATCCTTAAGAAAACTTTCAGAACATTTTCTGAAAATCTCTATGGTAGTATGCTGGAACATATATCTTCCGGAGTTGGAAACTCATGTCTGTGCAAGAGTTGTGTGGGGGGTAGTCTGCGCCTTTTTCTATCGCAGTTTCTCGATCCCACCATGCCAAGGCATTGTCGGTGAGCTGAGCGGAGGCTAAGGCAACTTTTCGAGCATCTGAGTAGTTGTAGTACTCAAAAATATACTCCATTCATCTTTACCAATCTAGGTAGGCCTCGGGGTTGATTTTTCCGGCAAAGGTTGGTGGATTCAGCTTGAGATCTTTCCCACCGTGCCATGGCTCATCTTCCTCTTCCTGGTTCCGGTTTGGGCCTTGGGCCTGCCGGTTATGGTTCCTACCATTGTTCTGCCCATTCGGTTGGTACTGGTTGCCATTTGCGGGGCCGTCACCATTAGCGTTGTTACCGCAGGCGTAAGGACCGTTGGCGTATCGGGCTACATCGGTGCTGCCTGTCTGGGTTGCACTGTCGATGTCCACATTGTGCCGGTGCTCGATGTTAGCTACTCGGTCTGTGAGTTGGTTTATGGCGGCTAGAATCTGGGCAAGTGGGTCTTGCTGTCCCGTGTCTGACATGGTTTAAGTACCTGCAAGAAAAAAATCAAAGTGTTAGTATGAATTCAAATATATTTAAAACAAATGATATGAAATGAACCAAATGATATAGAATTAAGCAATGAAATATTTATGGACTGACTTAATAAAATAGGATCAATCTGAGATGCAAAATATGGAACTAGATCTGGCCAACTAAAATATTCAAACACTCAAGTAAATAAGGAAAGTACAATGGCAGAAATTTTTTTTTTTTTATGAATACCTTATGGCTAAATGCAAGCAATCACGGATTATGAATTAATACCAGACAGAAACAATTATCGAAATGCGGTTTTGAGAAACTAAAGATCAAACGAATGCAAGTAATAATTGATATGAACTACCAAAGCGAAATGAAACAAAATGCAGAAACGATTTTTAAAGGGTAAGGGAAGTAGTTTAGATATCTGAATCGGTTGTGGCTTAGGTAAACAGTGCTGCAGGGGAACCTTATATAGTGGTTCATCAGTTGTTACCCTTCTTGGGGTCTTGGGAAATTACAACAAATCAGGAAATAAATTACTAGGAATCAAATTGCAAATTAAATAGCTAAACATATGCTTTTCTTAACTAACATGGAAACAAAGGAAATCAAAGACAAAGACAAAGAGATTTGTTAGTCAACATTCAAATAATTCAAATATTTACTAGGCTTACCTTTGCTGATTTGTAAGAATATGAACTGATGGGAAGGTGTTGAAGGAATCTGGACAGAATGTTGACCCGGATGGAAGTCTTCAGCTTTGAATGAGCGAAATTCCAAATATGGTAAGTCCTTTCGCTCCTTTCTTCTCAGGCATTTCATGTGCATGAAATGGACCGTCCATGATGTGGGAAATTGCCTAGGCAGTTTGGTCTTTTGATTGATGTGGCTCGGTTTGACTTAAGTCTCCAATCTGGCCGGTTTGAAATGACTTGGGCTGGGCTTTTTCCTTTGAAATGTTCATGTGGTTAAGTTGGTCCACCAAGTCTTCAATTTCTTGTTGTGCAATTAAACTCTCCACAGCCTCATTGATATCTTGTTGCAAAGTTCTGGTTCCTGACCTCGTCATGGGCCTTGATCTCATGGTTGGAAATGGCTTGGATGGAACTGCTGGTTGTAAGCTTGTCTTGAGGAATGCATAATCAAGCATACCGACCATAAAACTTCGACTACGGACCAGATCAGGACAACAGACCATGATCAAAGATTTCAACCGAGCAACTGAAGGCCTCTTGGGTCAAATGGAGGTTCACCGACTAATAGAGTAATTAACGGACTTGGATCTCGACATGGACCATGGACCAAAGCCCACGAACATAACATTTCAAGCCGGGCCAAGTTTGGAAGAGAAGTCCATAAAAGATGCTCCAACAAACCTAACCATTTTCAGCATGCAGCTCGTCCAAGACTGAAGATGTTTGGAGTCATGCCTTAGTCCACATTCAGAACAATCAATACCGAAGACCATCCATAGTAAGTCTTTAATTCGGATTATATTTGTGGACTAACGAGTTTCCTATTTTTACTTTGTGTTTATTACTTTGATTTTCGAATAAGTTTAGTTAAGGCAAATTGTTAAGCCATTTTCTCTTTTCATTGTAATCTGCTTCAAGTCCCCTAGAAAGGCAAAGCTGTCCGGACTGTTTATAAAGTCCCCTCTCACATCCGTATATTTTTCAAGCAATCAATAAATAACCAGAGCATTTCTCTTAAGACCAATTCTCTTAGCCCCTTAAGCACAAAATCGAGTTTTAGACTTAACTTTATCTGTCTTATCAAAAGTCTTCCCATCGGGTTTTGTGGCGACCATCGATTTCCCCCATCGTTCCATTTGACTATTCAATCGCTTATCAGACAGCGCCGGATGGCCAGCTGATCGAGTTTCCATCGAATCCTCGCTATTGCAATTATCGAGACGCGAACCCTGTCGCCTCCCCTGAAAATTGTACCGCGTCCCGAGCCGATAAACTATTGTCCCGCGTCCCGTGTATCGATTGAGTCATCGTATCGGAACACTGTCCCACGTACCGTGGTTATCGTACCGCGTCCCAAGTCGGGAAACCATCGTCCAGCGTCCCATGTATCGATCGAGTCATCGTATCGGAACACTGTCTTGCATCCCGTGGCCATCGTACAGCATCCCAAGAACACCGATTCGTGTTCCGTGCAACTTCCAGTGACCACAGACGCCGAATCGCGACGACCCCATTCATGACCGGTTAGAAGGCAGTATCGAACGGCCAACTTTCTAACCTCCACCACCGCTTGTGCTCAGATTGATCGGGGGTCATATCATCTTGGTATCAGAGCTTAAAACCTCATAACCCAGGTTCTATCAATCATTTATTCAACGCTCTATAGTTTTTTTCGATAAATCGTTTTTCAAAAAAAAGTATTTTTTCATCGCAGCTTATTTTGAATTCTTCCCAAAGCCCATACGCGCTACATTAGGGTTATTGCATTTATTTCTTGCCATATCTATATCTGATTTAGCCGAGTTAATATCATTTCTTTTGTTAAAAAAAAAAATATATATATATATACTAGATATCTTGCAACTTTCCATAACTGTTGGACGCATTCATACATCTCTTTTGAATTATTTCAGGTACGAAACTTAACTTAAAAAAAATAAAAAAATCTTTCGAGCACCATGGGAGAAGCCGAGCCAACTAAAGCACAGCTACTCGCGGCATTAACTGCCATCCAGACACGTCTCGAGCGCTTCGAGCAACACCACAACACCGACGATGAGCCACAACACCGACGATGAGCTCTCCGATACCGAAAGTCAGACAATTGCGCAGCCAACAACAATCCGCGACACGGTCCCGACCAACCACCCCGCGGACCCGATAGGAGACGTGACCGAGGGTGAAACCGCGACAACAATGAGGAACCACTTTGGCACGGTAAAAAGGACCTAAAGCTCTCGCCACCGAACTTTGCAGGCAAGATCGATCCGGAAGCATATCTAGATTGGGAAAGGCGCATGGAATACATCTTTGAGTACTCCAACTATTCAGATGCGAGAAAGTTCGCCTTAGCTCAGGCCCAGCTCACCGAAAATTCTTTAGAAAATTTCTTTAGCTTGGTGGGATTGAGAAGTGATGGACCGGAGGAGGCGACATCTACATCCAATTTCCTCGTGGGATGATATGAGTTTCCAGCTTCGAAAATGATATGTGCCAGCCTACTACCACCGAGACCTGCAGAAGAGATTCCTAAAACTAAGCTAGGGAACCAAGACAGTGGAAGAATACTTCGAAGAGTTCGAAACCTTCATGAACTGACTTGAAGTCCAAGATTCCCCCGAGACTCTCATGGCCCAATTTCTCTATGGTCTCCAAGAACGCATCGCCAGGAAAGTAGAGAGGCAACTTTACTGTGATTTGGACGAATTGTTACACCTCGCGATCCAAGCCGAAAAACACGTTAAACAAAAGATAGCCACCACCAGCCGTACCAGAACCCCGTGGGCACAACCAACACCACAGCAGAACTTTGATAAAGGAAAGACCGTAGAAGCCGACCCAAAGGCTAAGAAACCATTTTAAGACACCAACATAACTGTCCAAGACGGCTCCAGGAAAAACCCCACTCCGTGGTCCTGAGACACAGTCTGTTTCAAATGCAAAGGAAGAGGTCATTACGCGAGAGACTGCCCGAACCAAAGATTGATGGTCATCCAGGAAGACGGAGAATATGAGTCACAGGACGAGGCTGAGCCCAATCACCCTGAGTCCAAGGAAGAAGTTACCGACTATCCTGATGTAGGGGAGATTCTCGTCACCAGGCGGTTACTCAGTGCTCTGTTTGAACCAGAAACTGTCCAGCGAGAGAACATTTTCCAGACGTGTTGCACCATTGCCACAAAGATATGTAGCCTAATAATCGACAGTGGATCTTTTACTAATGTTGCAAGCAAATATCTTGTGGACAGGCTAGGAATTGCAAAACCAAACACTCCAGACCGTACCGGTTGTGATGGCTTAATGACGACACTGAGCTACGCATTGGAGAGCAAGTTGTCATTCCATTCAGCATTGGGAAGTATGCTGACCACGTTTTATGTGATGTGGTGCCAATGAAGGCCAGACATATCCTTCTCGGCCGACCCTGGCAAATTGATAAAGAAACTCTTCATAATGACCGGTCCAATATCTATAGCTTTATGCACCAGCACAAGAAGCACCACTTGGCACCCTCCTCTCCACAAGAGGTCCACAAGCTACATAAGGCTATGGACAAAGGTGTTAAGGTTAGTAATAATGATAAGACTTCCCTTTATATCACTCCGAGCAAGGTTATTAAATCAATAGAAATGCAACTATCACTACTGCTCATGATCTTCCGAGAAGGGTATTTTTCAGGGACTGATGAACCAGACTACCCGGAGGTCATACAGCAGCTGCTAGAAACTTTCAAGGACGTATTTTCAGATGACATTCCCACCGGCTTACCACCCATTCGGGGAATCGAGCACCAGATCGACCTGGTTCCTGGCGCCCTATTATCCAACCAACCGGCCTACCGAGTCAATCCCAAGGAGGCCAATGAACTTGAAAAACAGGTCCAAGACCTCATGAGCAAGGGTTATGTCCGAGAGAGCCTCAGTCCATGTGTTGTACCAAACTTATTGGTCCCAAAGAAAGATAGCTCTTGGAGGATGTGTATTGACTGTCGAGCCATCCATAACATCACGGTCAAATACCGACACCTAGTCCCTCGGCTCAACGATATGTTAGACGAGGTTAGCGATGCCATAGTATTTTTAAAGGTGGATCTCAAAAGTGGCTACCATCAGGTCCGAATAAAGGAAGGGGACGAATGGAAAATAGCTTTCAAAACCAAGAGAGATTTATATGTATGGCTTGTCATGCCATTTGGCCTTACCAATGCCCCTAGTACCTTCATGAGACTCATGAACCATGTCTTCAGGGCCTACATCTGTAAGTTTGTTGTTGTTTATTTTGATGACATCCTGATATACAGCACGAGCCTAGAAGAACACATTGGTCATGTTGAGAAGGTTTTAGAAACACTTAGGCTCGTGAATTTATATGCAAATCTTAAGAAATGTATTTTCTGCACTGATCAGTATGTGTTTTTAGGCTTCGTTATAAATTCACAGGGTCTGAAGGTAGACGAGGAGAAGATTAAGGCCATCCAGGATTGGCCCACACTGACCACCGTCGGCCATGTCCGGAGCTTCCATGGACTAGCCAGCTTCTATAGACGATTTGTCCGAGACTTCAGTACCATAGCAGCCCCACTCACCTCGGTGAATCAAGAAAAATGTAGCATTCAAATGGGGGCCCAGCCAAGAAGAATCTTTCCGAAAGCTTAAGGACTTCCTCATCAACGCACCAATTTTGATTCTACCTGATTTTAACAAAACCTTTGAAGTTGAGTGTGATGCCTCAGGGACAGTAATTGGAGCTGTATTAACACAAGGAGGCAAGCTTGTCGCTTACTTTAGTGAGAAGTTAACCGGAGCTGCCATAACTATCTAACTTATGACCAGGAGCTCTATGCCTGAGTTTGGTCCTTAGAAACGTGGCAGCACTACCTACTATCCAAAGAATTTGTGATCCATACCGACCATGAGATGTTGAAGTATCTGAGAGGACAGACCACATTGAAGAAAAGGCATGCCAGGTGGTTGGAATTCATTAAGACCTTACCGTACGTCATTAAGTATAAAAAGGGGAAAGAAAACATTGTAGCAGACGCACTGTCCCGGAGACACGCCCTAATCTCAACGATGGAGGCTAAACTCATGGGATTTGACCATCTGAAAGGACTATATGAGATGGACCCGGACTTCGGAGACCTTTTAGGCAATGTGCCCTCGGCGCCTTCGGTCCTTCTTATTTACATAATAGATTTCTTTTCAGGGGAAAAAGATTATGCATACCCCAGAGCTCCATGAGAGAACTCATTTTAGGCGAAGCACATGGTGGATGTCTGATGAGACATATCAGAGTTGCCAAGATCAAAAACATCCTCACCGAACATTTCTTCTGGCCCCATCTCAAAAGAGAAGTAGAGAGGTTTTGTTCTAAATGCACGACCTGCCTGAATGCAAAATCCAGGTCAACCTCATGGTTTCTATCTGCCTTTACCTGTTCCTAACATGCCTTGGTTAAATGTATCTATGTATTTTTTTTTAAGGTTACCCATGATTAGGCACAAGGAGTCTATCTTCGTGGTGGTAGACAGATTTTCAAAGATGACATATTTTATACCATGCAACAAGACCAATGATGCCACTCAGACTGCCGACCTATTCTCTAAAGAAGTAGTGCGCATCCATGGGTTGCCACAAACCATAGTGTCAGACCGAGACCCAAAATTCTTAAGTCATTTTTGGCGGACATTATGGACAAAACTAGGGACAAAATTGTTATTCTCCACCACTTGCCACCCACAGACCGATGGCCAGACCAAAGTTGTCAATCAAACATTATCCACCCTATTAAGGGCCACCATCGGTAACAATTTGAAAAATTTGCTTGATTATATTCCTTGTGTTGAATTTGCTTATAACCGAGCTATCCACTCTACTACTAAGCTCTCTCCATTCAAGATTGTGTATGGTTTTAAGCCACATGACCCTTTGACATAGTGCACATACCACCGCAAGAACAGGCGAATCAAGATGGTGTACCTAAAGCTGAGTTCGTGAAGAAGACCTATGCTAGGGTCCGAGAGCAAATCGAACTAAGGAACGACAAGATTAAGGCTAGAGAGACAATAACCGCAAGGAAGTCCATTTCAAACCAGGAGATTAGGTTTGGCTACATTTGCGTTATGACAGGTTCCAAAAGGAGAGGATGTCCAAACTAGCTCCCAGAGGCGCCGGACCTTTTAAAATCATCAAGAAGATCAATGATAACACCTACCAGCTAGATCTTCAAGGTGAGTACAATGTTTCCTCCATGTTCAATATATCTGATTTCCTTTCTTTCGATTTAGGAGATACTGTTCTGAGGTCAGAACCTTCACAAGGGGGAGAGGATGATGAGATCCCACAACCACTGAACCAAATGGACCCGACCATGACAGTATTAAAGGCACCAAGCATCCCGACCTTGAAACTTCAACCACAGACTAGATCAGGACAACGGACCATGACCGAAAATTTCAACCGAGCAACTGAAGGCCTCTCGGGTCAATTGGAGGTTCACGGACTAATAGAGCAATTAACGGACTTGGATCTTGGCATGGACCATGAACCAAAGAAAGCCCACGAACATAACATTTCGAGCCGGGCCAAGTTTAGAAGAGAAGTCCGTAAAAAATGGCCCAGCAAACCTGACCATTTTCAGCATGCAGCCCGTCAAGACTGAAGATGCATGGAGTCATGCCTTAGTCCACATTCAGATCAATCAATACCGAAGATCAGCCATGGTAATACTTTAATTCGGATTATACTGTAGACTAACTAGTTTCCAATTTTTGCTTTGTGTTTATTACTTTTTATTTTCGAATAAGTTTAGTTAAGGCAATTTGTTATGCCATTTTCCTTTTCGTTGTGATCTGCTTCAAGTTTCCTAGAAGGGCAAAGCTGTTCGGAGTGTTTATAAAGTCTCCTCTCACAGCCGTGTATTTTTCAAGTAATCAATAAAGAACCATAACATTTTTTCTTAAGAGCAATTCTCTTAGCCCTTTAAGCCAAAAACCGGGTTTTTCACTTAAGTTTATCTGTCTTATCAAAACTCTTCCCATCAAGTTTTGTGGCGACCATCTATTTCCCCATCGTTCCATTTGACCATTCAATCGCTCGTTTAGACAGCACTGGATGGCCAGCTGATCGAGTTTCCATCGAATCTTTGCTATCGCAACTATCGAGACACGACCCCTATTGCCTCCCGTGAAAATCATACCGCGTCCCAAGCCGATAAACCGTCGTCCTGCGTCCCGGGTATCGATCGAGTCATCTTATCAGAACACTGTCCCGCGTCCCATGGTTATCGTACCGCATCCCGAGCCAATAAACCATTATCCCTCGTCCTGTATATCGATCGAGTTATCGTATCGTAACACTGTCCCGCATCCCGTGTCCCGTGGCCATCGTACCGCATCCCGAGAACACCGATCCGTGTCCCGTGCAACTTCCAGCGACCACAGATGCCGAATCGCCACGACCCCATCTACGACCGGTTAGAAGGCAGTGCCGGATGGCCAACTTCCTAACCTCCACCACCGCTTATGCTCAGATTGACTAGGGGGTCATATCAACATACTTCTAAGATTAAACAATGGCCCCAAGAGCTTGCTTTTGGATTTTGAATCACCAATTTTCCATCCCTACTTTATTACAAACACGATCTCCTACACTAAACCAACCAAAATCCCAACAATGACAGAGGAAGAGAGAGGGAGAGAAAGGAAGAAGAGCTAGAGATCTATGCTCAAAGAAACATCTGCTTTGCACTGGAGAAGAAAGGGATTATTCTACCACCGAAAAAGAAAGAAAAAAAATTAACTCTCTTAGTTTGAAAGAACCTTTATGATGACAATTAACGCTTGAATCGTTCCGAAAAGGTGGCCAAGAATATCAAGAGTTGAGAAATGAGAAGAAGAATGGGTATAACTATCAAGAAGATACCTAACTGCCACCATTTCCTTCTGACAGATCTTACGAATCCAAACTTTGAAAACCTACAATCATAGCACAATATGGTCCAATTATTCCTCCATGCCCACAGTCGCTTAGACTTCCCACCATCCCACAGTGCATTACCTGAGTCTCCAACTGTAGCCCCTCATCTTTTCTTCTATACTAAAACGTCGCGTTTAACACATCCATGTTACATGTCTCTGGCTGCATACAACATCCATTCTAAAACAACCCCAAAAACCAAAACAATTTGTATTATCAATTTACTCTTTCATTCAAAAAATAATAACCTACTCGTTTAAAAAATCGAACATGATCGTCTCAAACTATTTGAAAATCTTGGAAAAACTGTCAATCGGTATATCATGTTCAAATGCACCAGTTGCACTTGATAAAAGACGATTATGAGATATGATATGATATATATATAGGAGTGGACCCACATGAGTTGTGGGTGTGGCACGTTCCCCTTGCTTTTTTTTCTTTAATAGCTTAATTAGAATTTAGAATTCTTTACTTTAAACCCAAGAAAAAGTGAAAGCTTGCTCCATCCAAATTAAAAATGTTTTAATTTTAAGCCCAATAAAAAAAAGATATAGCCCAAATAAATATTTAGCCAACAATATTTATCTGATTAAAACACAAAAAATCCTTAATCTTCTCATACCTTTACGTGCTCCCAATATTTTTCAAACAAAAACTCTGCAGTTTTTAAACTTTCTTATTTTATTAAACTAATCAAATTCATAACAAATTTGGTGGTGCTGAAATCAATCATATGAATTCGTAATTACTGATTTACTATTTTCAGTTTGGAATAGTTAGATCCACTAAATTACTTATGTGTCATCTTTTGTAGGTAAGATTATTTATCATCTTTAACAATTTGTTGTATATTTAATTTCTATTAGATTGGTCAGTTTTTCATTGTTTATCGTTCGTAATATACTAACATAGTTCTTTTTAGGTTTTCATAGAAAGATATTTTAAAAGACAATGTGTATCAGCATCAAAAGCCAATTTGAAGGATTCATCGAAAACTAATGTGGAGGATTTGCCTTTGGATCCTGCAGATAGAAAATGATTATTGGATTATCATCCTAACGAAAGAGATGAGGTAAGACGTAAATATCTTACTAAAGGTCCTTGTCAACCTCGTTGTTATGATTTCCCTAAAAAAATGGTTGTGAATAAATTTAGACGATATAACCTAGATTGGTTCGACATTTATGGAAGTTTGTTGGAATATAGTGTGAAACAAGACAAAGTGTTTTTTTTGTTTGCTATTTGTTTAGAGATTATACTGAAAATAAAGGTGAAAGTGATGAATTTGTGACAAAAGACTTTGATACTTGGAAGAATCCAAAGAGGTTAGGAGATCATGTGGGATTGGTGAATAGTTTTCAGAACAATGCTTTGAAGATGGCTGATAATCTGATGAATCAAGATCAATCGATCATTGATACCTTTTATAAGCACGATGAAGCAGCCAAACATGAATATAAAATAAGATTGAATGTTTCAATTGATCTGTGTAGATATTTATTACCGCAATGATTACCTTTTCGAGGTCATGATGAGTCCATTGAATCAGCTAATAAGGGAAAAAATTTAAAGCTTTTGAAATATACAGAATAGCAAAATGAGCTTGTCAGTAAGGTTGTATTGGAGAATGCTCCTAAAACAATCAAATGGTGTCTCATAAAATTCAGAAAGATCTACCGCACTTCTTTGGAGAGGAAGTTACTCAATCTGTTATTCAGGAGGTCGATCATGATGTGTTTTTCTTGTTGGTAGATGAGTCTACAAATGTTTCTACTAAACAGCAAGTGGCAGTAGTTTTTCGTCATGTTGGTCAAAATGGGAAAATCAAAGAAAGATTTATTGGTCTTAATTCATGTTCAAGAAACATCTTCTGCATCTCTGAAATGTGCCATTGATTCATTGTTTGCAAAACGTAGATCGACTATGAAAAGATTAAGATGACAATGTTATGATGGAGTTAGTAATATGAAGGATTAATTAAATGGGTTGAGAACTCTGATTTTAAGAGAAAACAGTTCTCCGTATTATGTGTCAACTGTTTTGCTCATCAGCTTTAACTGGTTGTCATGGCAGTAGCTAAAAAACATTTTGAAGTTGGTGATTTTTTTGATATGATTTATGTCTTGTTATATGTGGTTGGAGCTTTTTGTAAGAGAAAATATATGGTTTGAGAAGATCAACAGAAGATACTCGAGGAAGGAGTTAGTCAAGGTGCAATTAAAACATGAAAAGGATTAAAAAAGGAGCGTTCAATTTAAAGACATGGTATCACTCGTTGGGTTCTCATTATAAAACCTTATTAAGGTTGGTTGATTTATTCCCTTCTATTATTAAAGTGCTTGAGTATGTCGAAACTGATGGGACTGATGGTATCAGAAGGCGTTAAGCTAATGGTCTCCTCAAATACTTTCACACATTTGATTTTGTGTTCTACTTACAGTTCATGCTGCTTCTTCTGGACCTCACAAATAATTTATCAATGGCTTTACAAGATAAACATCAAGACATTTTGAATGCCACGTCTTTAGTAAAATCCACGAAGAGGCAATTGTGCAAGCTCAATGAAGGTTTTATTGTCTCTTATCCAGCATCTCTCCAAGAATGTGTAACACTCTAAGTGCGGTAGAGGGTCTTTAGCCTTTATGGTAAGACAGCTCACACGCTTATCACGTGTGAGCTTTATTGTTATGCGGCTGTTCTTATTCTCTTAAGTGTACTCTTAGCTCAAGTTTATCTGATTAGGTTCATTGTTAGAATCGGGAGCTGAGAGAAGTGAAAGAACCATTGTAGAGAGGTCAGAGCTCGAGTCTTGAGCTGTTCTAGTTTATTGCTGATCTTGATCAGCCCCGGTGAGTATACCAGATTGCCGCTTTAGTGAGTGTGATGAACACCAGGTAAAAATCTCTTGGGTCGTCTCTTTGTGTTTTCATCGTTCTTGTTTTGCACACAAGTGATTGAGAGAGATAGAGAGTACACGAGATTGAGATCGAATTCGTACAAAGTGGTATCAGAGCCAGGTTCTTGGAAAGAGCAGGTTACGATTTGAGTAGCTAGGGTCTTTCCTCTGATCGATTGAAGATGTCAGGAGTTAAAGCTGATATCAAGCGATTCGACGGAGATGGAGACTTCTCTCTATGGACGAGGAGGATGTACGTGTATCTGAGTGTATCCGGTTTAAAGGATGTCTTGGTTCCAAAGTTTTCAAGTGAAGAATCCGGAGAAAAAATGGTAGAAAAAGATCCAGAACTCAAGAAGAAGGCTGGAAAGATGTGAGAAGGCGATGAACACAATTTTTCTCAATGTTGGAGATCACGTTCTGAGGAAGATCGAGAGATGCAAGACTGCGTCAGAGACCTGGGCTTTACTTGAAGCATTATACATGCCAAAGGAACTGCCTAACAGAGTTCACACCCAGTATACGGATTTAAGATGAAATAACACAGGTCTATCGACGAGAATGTTGATGATTTTTTGAAGGTTATAGCTGAATTGATCCATCTAAATTCACTTTGGACAAGGTATGATCCTTTTAAAGAAACTCTGAAGTATGGAAGAAATATCTTGGAAGTTAGAGACGTCACAAGCTCGGTCAGGTCTAAGGACAAAGAGTTTCAAGACAGTTCAGGTCTTAGGGGAGGAAGCTCTGAGGGTCATTATGCCAGAGGTAGGACTGAGAATAGTACTCAAACTCTGGAAGACATAAAGGCAACAGATCTCGGTCCAAGTCAGTGGAAAGGAAGAAAATTTTATGGATATGCGGCAAGGAGGGTCACTTCAAGAAACAGTGTTACAAATCGCTAGAGAGGAATAAGCACAGAAATCAATATGAGAATAGAGGGGAGTCTTCACTGGCAAAGGATGACGCTAAATTTTTAGTCGGTTTAATAGCTTGCAAAGCTAATCTGTCACAGCGTATCATTGACAAAGAAGAGTGGGTAGTGGACTCAGGGTGTTCTTTTCATATGACTCCGAGAAGGGAGTGCTTCATTGAGTTCAGAGAGATTTTCGGTAAAGTAAGGATCGAAAATGATTCCTATCTGGAGGTCAAGGGAATAGGATCCATCAGGATCATCAATCCTGATGACACTACATTTGTTCTTCATGAAGTGAGATACATGCCAAATATATCTTATAACCTGATTTCCTTAGGCACGTTGGAAGATAAAAGTTGCAAGTTTAAAGGAAAATATGGTGTGTTGAAAATCGTTAAAAGTTGTACAGTCATCATGAAGGGTAAAAGACGAAGTGGGGATACTCTGTATTTTCTACAAGGAAGGTCAAAAACAGCAAAGGCATACTCAGTAGAAGATAGTACAGGTAAGTCGGATACATCCAAGATTGAGCAAACAAAGCTGTGGCATAGTAGATTGGGTCACGTTGGTCAGAAATCTATGGAGATACTAGTGAAGAAAGGCTGCCTGAAGAGAGAAAGCATCTCCTATCTACAGTTTTGTGAAGATTGCATCATTGGAAAAATGCACAGGGTCAGCTTTGGACCAGCTCAGCACACGACGAAGAATAAACTTGACTATGTGCACTCTGATTTGTGGGGTTCACCAAACATCCCACTCAGTTTAGGAAACTGTAAATACTTTGTAAGCTTCACTGATGATTGGTCACGGAAGGTGTGGATTTATTTCCTTAACACCAAAGATCAAGCGTTTAAAAGTTTCGTTGACTGGAAACGAATGGTGGAGAATCAGACTGATAAAAAGTTGAAAAGACTGCATACAGATAATGGGTTATAGTTTTGTAACCAGAGGTTTGACCAGTTGTGCAGAGAAGAATGTCTTGTTTGTCACAAGACATGTGCTTATACCCCACAGCAAAACAGGGTGGCGGAAAGGCTTAATAGAACCATTCTTAACAAAGTAATGAGTATTTTGAGTGCGACTGGTCTGGGGCAACGATTTTGGGTTGAGGCTGCTTCCATGTCCGTGTATTTAATCAACCGGACACCGTCATCAGCCATAGATTTTCAGATTCCAGAAGAAATGTGGACCGGCTTTACACCAGACTTAGTTGGTTTTCGACGTTTTTGAAGCATAGCATATGTCCACACTGATGATGGCAAACTCAATCCAAGAGCAAAGAAGGATGTGTTCACAGGATACCCAGAAGATGTAAAAGGTTTTAGAGTGTGGCTCTTAGAGGATCAGAAATGTGTTGTGCGTCGAAATGTAGTCTTCCATTAGAATCTCATGTTCAGTCAAGGAGGATCAATCGTCTGAAAGCAAAGGTATGATCTCTGTCCCTTGTTTAGCTAATAAATTTCTGAGTTTAGATGATACATGAAACAACAATGAAGAATCCGACGTGACTCAAGGTGGAGATTCCACATCTACTGAGCAAGGAGAGACTCATATAAGAACTGTTGTAGAAGAGACAAAGGTAAGACTTGAGCAACTACCAGCTAGCAAGAGACCGTGGCAAGAGAACCGTGAGGCCATCAGTCAGATTACAAGATTATCAGACATATCCAGACAACGAAGATCTAGCTGGTTTTTCGTACGTGGTAATTGAATATGGAGGGAGACCAGAACCTAGTTGCTATCAAGAAGCCCTACGTGATCCAGATAGTGACAAGGGTTAGAAGCCTCAGACGAAGAGATGTTTTCATTGAAGAAGAATGACACTTGGGTGTTAATAGACAGAGTAAAGACACATAAACCAATTGGGTGTAAATGGGTCTACAAGAGAAAACCAGGAATATAAGGTGTGGAAGACCAAGGTTTAAGGCCAGACTAGTTGCAAAGGGCTACTCACACAAGGAAGGCATAGATTACCAAGAGATATTCTCTACAGTAGTCAAGCACATTTCAATCAGGTTCTTACTGTCTACGGTTACTCATCATGATATGGAGCTTCAACAAATGGACGTGAAGACAGCGTTTTTGCACGGTTAGCTAGACGAGACCATATATATGGAACAGCCTGAGGGGGACAAGGATAAGAATCATCCAGAGAAGGTATGTCTATTGAAAAGGTCCCTATACGGTTTGAAATAGTCTCCAAAGCAGTGGAACACTAGGTTTGACGAGTTCATGAGATCTAGTGGGTATCTTCGAAGTGAATACGACAGCTGTGTTTACTTTCGGGAAATGAAGAATGGTGCATATATCTATTTACTTTTATATGTGGATGACATTCTTATAGCTTCTAAGAACAAGAAGCAGGTACTGGAACCGAAAGCACTACTAAGTTCACAATTTAAGATGAAGAACCTTGGAGATGCCAAGAAGATTCTCGGTATGGAGATCTCACGAGACATGGCTAGAGGTACTCTATCGATTTCTCAGCAAGGCTATCTCGTTCAAGACTTAGGAAACTTTGGAATGGATCAATCGAAAGTAGTGGGAACACCTTTGGGGGGTTCATTTTAAGTTAAAATCAGCTACGGAGAAGGAGGCTTCACTGATGATTGGTCATGGAATGTGTGCATTTATTTCCTTAAGACCAAAGATCAAGCGTTTGAAAAGTTCGTTGACTGAAAACGAATAGTGGAGAATCCGACTGATAGAAAGTTGAAAAGAATGCGTACAGATAATGGGTTAGAGTTTTGTAATCAGAGGTTGAGCGGGTTGTGCTCATAAGTATCTGAAGTCTAGAACAAGAATTAGAGTAAGAGACAAGGTGAAGAATTGAAGGTTTTATTGTCTCTTATCCAGGATCTCTCTAAGTATGTGTAACACTGCGGTAGAGGGTCTTTAACCTTTATGGTAAGATAGCTCACATGCTTATCACGTGTGAGCTTTATTCTTACGCGGCTGTTCTTATTCTCTTAAGTGTACTCTCAACTCAAGTTTATCCGATTAGGTTCATTGTTAGAATCAGGAGCTGAGAGAAGTGAAAGAACCATTATAGAGAGATCAGAGCTCGAGTCTTGAGCTGTTCTAGTGTATCTGATCTTGATCAGCCCCTTTGAGTATAGCAGCTTGCCGCTTTGATGAGTGTGGTGAACACCGGATAAAAATCTCTTGTGTCATCTCTTTGTGTGTTCATTGTTCTTATTTTACACACGTGATTGAGAGAGATAGAGAGTACACGAGATTGAGATCAAATTCGTACATTCAGGAATAATGGATGGGAGTCATTGGTTAAAGATGTGAATTCTTTTTGTTAGAAGAATAAAACACAATTGCTTATTATGGAAGAAGAATTTGCTGATCCAAAAAAAGCCAAGATAGAGAAGCAACATAACAAATTTGCATCATTATTAGGTAGAACGTTTTTACACTATATTGGATATTCAAATTAAGGAGTTTTATTATCGTTATGTCGAGATAAACACTGAATTTCTTGATCGCACTGCATCTTTGAGCCCTATTGATTCATTCCACCATTTCGATCAGTCAAAACTTGTGAGATTATGCGAGTTTTATCCAGAAAATTTTAGTTATGTGGAGTGGATATCTCTTAAGCATCAACTTGGTATTTACATCGATAATATCCCTGAAGATCAAAGGTTTGCTAATTTGAAGAGTTTTGGTGATCCTGCACGTGTGATTGTGGAGACAAAGAAACATTTGTCAGATCCTCTTGTTTATCGACTTTTAAAGATAGTTTTGACCTTACATGTTGCCACCGCCACAATTAAAAGATCCTTCTCTGCGATAAAAATTGTGAAGACTACTTTATGCAGCTAAATAGGTGATGAATTTCTAAATGACTGTATGCTTTGTTTTACTGAAAATGATCTCTTTGACAAGGTGAAAAATGAGGTAGTGATGAAAAGATTTCATGATATGGAGAATGGAAGAACAATTTTGTAGAACTTTTTCTTTAATGTTTTTTCAGTTGATTATAAACTTTTCAGTTGGTTATAGACATTTTCAGTTTGATTATGAATTTTTTTTTGTATTATCTTTTTTTATATATAAGTTTTTACTAATTATAATAAAAATAGTACTAAATATTGTTCTGGATTTGCCCCTATATATATATATTTGATGAATAATCATAATTGGTGGTATTTTTTTTTCTGTTGTAAGGTTTATCTATTAGAGATCCATAAACAAACTCGTTGCAGGCACCTTTATCGTAAATACAGGATTTAATGTTGTTCCAGTTCACATCATCCATCACTTTGAGTTTAAACCATTTTCCAGTCGCCTGAATTGCCTGCTCTGCTACGCCGATGAAAAGCATTAGCAAAAGAATCACAACCATCACCACGAGTGTCGGCATCAGAAACTTCCGTCAGATAAACACAGCCACATTGCTGATGATGAACACTGAAAGAAGGCTGACGCTAGCAAGCGTCATAATATGCGGCAGACCAAGTATATCTTTGCAGTCGTAGCTACACATGAAAGGAGCCATGCAGCAGAGGAGTGTAAGAGAGAGAACGAAGGCAAAGAACGAAAGTTCACCAGTGGCAAAAATGTTCACGATTGTAACCAATGTTCCAACAGGTGGCATATTGCTATGTGATTCTATTTTGTTGGAGTTTTTGGCTTCTGGCTCAGCTGTTAATGGGGCAGTTTAGGTTGCCGTGGTTTTCAATTGTTTTGTTTTTTTTCTGGTATAAATGTTTTGATGGAATGAAACAAATCAATTTTTCAAATACCATCTCCTTTTTTTAACCATTAAGATAACAAGGTAGGATATATTGATGAAATACATAAGCGAGCAGGTTCTAAACCTCCAGAGTCCAAGCCCCACCAAAGAGAAACAAAGCCCGATTTCCGAGAAACAAACAAAAACTAAAAACTAATCTGAAAATTCACGAAATATAACATTCCGATTCACACTTAAGTCAGCCAAAATCCACAATCCCAAAGCAAGACAAGATCTGAGATTAGAAACCACACCAAAACGGATTAAAATGCAGACCACACCTTACCATTTGGAACCCGGTTTAAACGTTAAAAACCTCATTAAACTGCTCTGACGATAAAGAGCCAAGGAGGCGGTAAAGACGGATCCAAAACCCGAGACCTCTTTATATTGCTCTAGAGAAACCAGAACCACAGAGGCTGCAAGAATGAACCAAAACCCTGAGACGCAGTCTATTCATCCCAAAAAAAGAAGTAAGGAAGAACGTTGGTGAAACCTTCTAGATCTAAGGTGGATAAAGAACCGGTTAAAGAACTACCTTTGCAGCGACTAAAATGGCCATATCTGAAACCAAGACTGAAACAAAACAAGTAATAGAACCGGGGAAAGTGCCTATTTTGACCTGAACAATTTCAGTCGTGTTTTTTTCTACCTGAATTATAACACAGTGCCAATTACAACCTGAATTAAAGTTTTTTTTGAAAAAATCTACCTCAACTATCAAATTTATGCCAAAATCAACATTGACCAAAATCATGATAGTCAACTACGCTGAGTCAGCTGTCATATGTATAATTTATATTGACTCACCTTTCACGTTTCATATTTGGATTTTCTGTCAAAATCCCGTTTTTTCGCCAAAACGCAAAATCTTATCTTACTATAAATAATTTTGGTGAAAAACGAGATTACACGGTTTTCGCGGTTTTAGCGGAGAAATGAGATTTTATGACTTTGACGGAAAAATAAGAATTTTTTATTTTGGCGGAAAAACAAGATTTTGTATTTTTGGCGGAAAACAAGATTTGCGGTTTGGACGGGAAAACGAGATTTTACGGTTTTGGCAGAAAAATCAATATTTTGCGGTTTTCCCGTGAAAACGAGAATTTGCTATTTGGCGGGAAAACAAGATTTTGCGGATTAGGTGGAAAACGAGATTTTGCGATTTTGGCGGGAAACGAGATTTGCGGTTTTAGCAGAAAATAAGATTTTGCGGTTTTGACGAAAACTAGAATTTGTGATTTTGGGAAGAAAACAAAATTTTGCGGTTTAGGTAGAAATCGATATTTTATGATTTTTGTGAGATAAAAAGATTTTGTGGCGGGAAAACGAGATTTTTTTTATTGTGATAAAACCGGATAAATGATGATGAGATATTGTGATTATGGCGAGAAATTGAAATTTTACGATTTTGACGGAAAATCCAAATATAACACGTGGCAGCTGACTCGGTATAATTATACGCATAGCAGGTGACTCAGTATATTTGACTAACATAATTTTGGTCAATGTTAATTTTGGCCTAAATTTGATAGTTGAAATAAATTTTATCAAGCAAACTTTAGTTTAGATTGGAATTGGCACGTGTTATAATTCAGGTAGAAAAAGGTACGGAAATAATTGTTCACGTTGAAAAATGCATTTTTTCCTAATAGAACTTAGGCAAGAAGGAATTGAGATTTGTTTGACAGATCTGAACGCTATAAAAGCCAGCAGAACTATCAGATCTAAAAACCTTGGTTTAAAATAAGAATTTTTAGAGAAAATCGACTTTTAAGTTTTATGTTTAAATTTTTTTATCTATTAGATTTTAATTAAAAATCATTTTAAAAATTTTAAAAAATAATTTTGATATATTTTATTAATCAAAACCTTATTTTCTATGAAAGAGGAATTTAATTAAATCTATATGAATGATTGATACAATAAATTTGAATTTAGAATATTTCTTATAAATATGTAGATGTAAAATATATAAATATAGAGGAAATTTAGAAAAATTAAAAAAATCTCTCAAATTTTTTGATCCAATAAACCTTTTAGATGTTTTTGGTATCACCAGTGGCCACGTGTCCTACCACTTCCACCATATGATAACATCGTTTCTTTTGGCAAATATCTGTACGAATACATATGTATCCTACATGTTACATTTTCGCATAATTCAAAAGAAGAAGAAAAAAAAAACTCCGGAACATTAGAATATCATTTTTTCTTCTTCGGGAGAGAGAGATAAACAACTGTTTTCATGGTCTAACATCACATCCGCACAAATTCAACTTCTAAAGGCTTCAAAGCAGCTCAGTGATACACCTATAACACATGAAGTGACCAGATAACGCATTTTGATAGTCAATACAATAAAGTGAAATGAAAGTTGAATCTTATAAACTGTTTCCCACTAAGAAATTAAATAATTATAGATCCATTCACCATCATAAATCCATTGAACTATATCCACTAAATCATTAAATAGCTATAGATCCATTCACGATCATAAATCTGATAACAACAATAAAATAAGATAGAGTTTCGAAGTACTTCCTGAAAGACATGTTTTCCGGAAATAGTATTCATTTTGGTCTTCGTTTTCAAAATCTCTCATATCAACTTGTTCAAGCGCCTGCTCGAGAGGCGTGGTTTATTTAGATATATGATTCTCTAATGTAATAAACTACGCTTCTTCGAGCTGGTGCTTGAACGCTCTGATGAGATCATTGGACTTCATCAAGACTCACTGAAGAAAGAACAGAGCGGACATAAAACGTTTAGTCACGAACTACATACAAGCAAGAAAGAGAGAAGATGGAACTTAATTTGTTTTCTTTGAGTGAGGAGGATCCTCCTTGAAACTAAGAGATGGATTTTATAGGAAGGAACCAAGAAATTAAGGAAGATAGGGTTTGGTACATATTTAATCTACGCCCTCCACGTATTCGATGTCCCTCGATATGGGCTTTCGGACAATAAGGCGTAATATTGTGGTGCTGTATATGAGCCACCGACACATATCTTCCATTGTCAACAACCTATCGTGTAGAACACGACTCTTTCGTTATCTTTGTTTTTTTTTTTACTTTCTATAATTTCTCTCGGAGAAAATATCATATCCAGAAAGATTAAACTATTTTCGTTTGGATTCAGTATCACTGTATCAGATATATAGATGCCGAAATGCCTGATTAATCATGGAATAAACATTCTCCTAAACAAAGACATAAACTTGACATGCCCATCACACGTTTTACCAGAGCCAAAGAAAGTGACTACGTGCCTCATTTGATGTACACACGATAGAACCCTTTTATGCCGCTAAGCATGATACTCGAGAAAAATTAGGGATGAGCATTTGGTTTTCCGGTTTAGTTTGGTCTGGGCTTTGGGTTTATTCGAATTATTAGGAAAAATGAATTCCAAAGTCCAAATA
Organism: Sisymbrium altissimum; assembly: GCA_900406495.1. Lineage (NCBI taxonomy): Eukaryota > Viridiplantae > Streptophyta > Magnoliopsida > Brassicales > Brassicaceae > Sisymbrium > Sisymbrium altissimum. The sequence goes on along the minus strand of OVBI01001453.1, from coordinate 4,299 downwards.
TAACCGACTCTTTCTCGGGTTCAGATTGATAAAACTGGGCATGGACATTTGTTTCTTCTGTTTGGTCTGATAAAGGTTTCGGATTTTGGAAACCAGACTTCAGATAGAACCAACCGGTTTTTCTTTTCGAGTACAGACGACTGATGAATTCCAATTCAGTTTAGATATTTTGTTCACCTCTAGGAAAAGAAAAAACAGTTAGTAAAGAACCTCAACCTTGAAGAAAAGTTTGTTTTAAAGAGGAGGCATTGTTGAAAAAATGACGCTATCAATCAAAGTGTAGTTTGCCAGAGAACATTGCTTTTAGACTTTTGACAAAATAGATCAAAGTGTTTTTTGCCAGAGAATATTGCTTTTAGACTTTTAACATAATATATCAAAGTGTTTTTTTGCCAGAGAATATTGCTTTAGACTTTCAACAAAATAAACCAAAGTGTTTTTTGCCAGAGTATTGACTTTTAGACTTTTAACAAAATAAATCGATCTGTATATTTTAGCTACAACAAAGGTCAGTTTTGTATGTCGAGTGGATGAAGCCTGACGATTCAAAAGTTCACATAACATGAAAAATTGCACACAGAATGCAATCAAAGTTCAATATAACATCTTACAAGCAAACGCAAGAACCCTTGATCTCTCCTTAACAGACCTTTTTTCTATTTGATAAAAAAAAGAAAAAAAGGTTGTGGAAAGATTTTTACCTCGGCCTGAGTGTAGGTTCTGCCTGCTGTTAAGTCGACTTCATCTTCTCCATCTTTTCCCGCATCTTGTATTGCAGTGTTGCGGGAGCACAATCTAGAGGTGTTTCTCCTGGTGACGAGTATACAATTATATACTTAGAGTTAGAGCAAAACAAGAACACTTCCCATGAAAGGAAAGTATCCACAACTAGCACCCAAGAAAAGTGAACCACTAACTACATTTGTTCTCGTGAAAAATGGTTTCCCAGCGTCATTGATTAGAGAGCATATCATGCAGGCAAGATTTGGGTAGCATAAGAATTACCTTGTGCATTTTTGTTCTCAAGGCTTGCTCCATGTTCCATTAACGTCAAGGCAATATCAGTTTGGTTGAATAGCGCAGTCTGTGAAAGCGATACATAATGTAATTAGTATATTTGGACTAAGTCAACCAAATCGATCACACAAGTTGTGAAGAAAGAGCGAGAGAGAGAGAGAGAGAAGACGTGGTAAGATTACCAAATGAAGCACTGACATTCCCTGCTTGTCACGGTAATTTGCATCCACACCCTGCAACTCTCACAGTTTTATTCTCTGGATCGGCCAATAAGTTAATTTAGTTTAGCGTATTTTCTCAATTTGGACAAGGAGTACCTCTTTCAGAAGCTTTTTAACACCCGCAGTGTCACCATTCTTAATTGCTTCCCTTAATCCCTTTTTACAAAACACAATCCATTAAATGTATGGATAATATGTTAGATTATCCATGTAATGAGATATAAAGAAATACCTCTCCATTGACTTCATAGTCTCTTTGGGGGTTGTCTAGTCCAGGATTCAGACCCGATCTGCTAGAAAAAACTTCATTATTAGTCAGTTGCTACAACAAAGAAAACCGGAAGCAATTTTTTCTACACAATTGCACGAAAACCTGATGAACCAATTATACATGTGACTACGAGTTGAAATGCAAGACAACCCATTTCATATTGATGCTTCTTTGAAATGAGGAAGTAAATCTTAAGGCCCAAATGCGTAGACAAAAAACATCCTCTCATGGTTAAAGCTCATGGAGTAAGCTTTACGGGCAAACTTTTCCTGGATACTATTAACTAAATGCGAACGTACCTAGCATTGCTGCTGGAAGTGGAACCTTTACTTTTTGCTGCCGTTTCTGACTTTGGTTTGAGATCTGACTGAGGAAGAGTCACAGGAGCACGTGTAGCCTGTTCCAAAAGCTTTTTTTTGTTTAGGAACGTATGTGACAAAACTTAGCAAGAAACTCTAGCGTTATTCAATCAAGAACAGAGAACAACACTCAGTTACATGTCTTTTCTATTTTATAAAAATTTCTTTAGCATCTATTCTTCTAACCTCTTCTTTTAACTTCGGTTACACAATCCAGAAAAAAAGAGATTTTTACCGGTGGGTTTCGTGCAGTGGTTGATTGAGAAGGAGCAACACAGATGCACAGAGGCATACCACACTTGCATTCCAATGTATCAATCCCTCCAGGCGCCATATCGTCGTCAATGTCCAACCTCGAAACTTCTTCCGTTAGAGAATTAACTTTAATGGAAGTGTGCATGCGGATGACTTCTTGCCTGTGTGAATGAACTTACTGCCTCAAGTAAGGATAAGAATATAAAAAAGTTAGATTTTCTATTCACTAATTCTTAAAAGGAACCTTGGCCTGAGAAAATTGTGCATATTGGATACAAATTAACGAAAACTTCTCATTTCACCGTACATATTTGATAATATGTAGTGGTTATTTGACAGTTCTGTAAATTATCAATGCAATTGAGTAAAACTGATCATATTTGCACCAAATCATTTCTTTAATATATTGTATTTTCTCAAAACTTGTACTTGTTACCATTTCCCCTTATCACTAAATTCCTCAAGTGACTTTCTCAGTACTTCATGTAAACCTGCATTTTCAACTTCAAAATAGAGTAACTCCAATATAGAGTTGAGTTTTGCTCCAATCCTACTTAGATTTTTTACTCCAAATGCACTTTTTACTCCATTTTTCAGTTGAAAATAGAGCGAGATTGGAGAAAATTTTAGCAGTTTGGAGTAAAAGAAAAATACAGTAAGGTTGGAGATGGTTTTACTATTTAGTTGATTTGAATTTCGAAAACATGAAAATTATCACATATTTTTCTTATATCTTCTAAATATATATAATCCTCCATGTTAAACAAAACTAAGAAGAAGTAAACTTCGCAGCAATCATTAAACTTAAACCATTGGAAAGTCAAAAAAGAAAGGCAAAGAATCCAAAGTGCTTTCTGAATTTGAACTTTACGAGTCATAAACTAAAACGATGCGATTCCCTAAATACGAGAGACGAAACTGATTCCTCTAGATATGAGTAATCTAACTATTTTGCGAAGATTGGGAAATTTGAGGAATCCAATCGAACTGAGCTTATAGGAACATTCACGAGTTTAAACGTATGGAACTGAAATTTGGGGTAAACGAACCTGATTGGTTATAGGTAATTGGAGAGCTCTTTTGGTGATCTTCTCCAACACTGCGCGGCGAGAGAGAGAGATAGAGAGGGCAAATGATGCGATCACGAGAAGATGGAGAAGTGATGGGAAAGAGGAAATAACGAATCATTTTTTCTTTCCCTTTTCATTTTTCGGTTATTGTATTTAGACCCCTAGATTTTCAATATATGCTAAATATCCTACCTAAAATTTTCCAAGAACGAATTAGGGGATTAGCCATATTCGACAAAGACCAAACAAATGATGGTTCATGAATAAGGTGATACGACCGCATATTGTTCACTATTCAACCAATTAATTTAATTTAATTATGGCTTTAAATGGTAATAGTGGATTGAGTTGTGCGGATAAAACGGATAATAGATGCAGTTTTATTTTAAAAAAAACATATACTATAGGACATAGGCGGATTAAATATAAAAAATGGTGTATAATAAAGTTTGAATGGTAACAAAAATAACATGCGGTACCGAAGTAATATTTGAATGATAAAAAAAAAAAAAAAAATTACACTCATACACACTTATTGAGTTATATATTACATATTTAGACACTTTAGTGTATAAGGGTACTTTTTTTTTTCATTTAGTACATAAAAATACTTTTTTACCCTTCTTTTAATATAATCATTATACCCACTTTTTTTTTCTTTTTGTCCATACGTACTCATCCTTTTTTTTTCACTTTTTGTTTTACTTTAATTATTATTAACTTTATCATCTTCCTTTATGTTTTTATTTGATTACTTCTATCATTTTTAAACACCAAAAATAATTTTTTTTTCATGATATGAATTATAATTTTTTTCTCTATATTTTGATACCCACTTTAATATATCTTAGATACTTATAAGTTAAAACTTGTGAATATGAATGTAAGATGAGTACATCCATTTAATCCTGTCCATTTATANTCCATTCAATTGTCAATTAAGTCTTATAAACTCATATTTATTAATAGGTATTGGCATTTATGTACCAATTCATGTATTTATACCAATATCTATACGATCTAATATATACACTGTTGTGTCCATATATATTAGATATGTTCATGATATAATATCCATACTTTCTTATCCACGATCGGATATCCAC
>OVBI01001452.1:0-34143 GCA_900406495.1 Sisymbrium altissimum | reverse complement strand
TAAGGTTCTGGTCCGAAAGGGCGTGGGTTCAAATCCCACTGTCAACAATCATCTTTTTTTTTTCTTTTCAAAGGATTGTACATATATAGTTACATAAAACTTGAATCAAACTTGGTTTAAAAACACCCCTTGATAACAATTAAAAACTCCAATTTCACCAAGCGTAAGCTAAAATATATCAACTCCGATGATAAATTATATAAAAAGAAATCAAACATTTCACACAAAAGTGTGTTAGTTATAATCTACGCTCGTTACCCTCTCTGTGACCGCATCTGGTCTCAAGCTTTCGAGCTTGGTAATCTGTACAGTAAGAGCAAGACACGACGAGTTCTAAATCTGCTATGCAGGAAACCAAGCTTCGTATACTGTTGTTTTGCTTAAGAGAACAAAAACTTTGGGTAAGAGGCAGTAAAATCGTGCAAGTGTTACTATCGGGTAATTCGATGAGTTTCTACTCAGAAAAGATAGTAAGATCATATTCGTGCTTCCACATAAGCTCAACATTTTCTCATAAATTCTGCCAAAGCGTTTATTTATTCAATTAGTTTTATTTTACTTTGTTAGTTTCCCAGTGGCAATATCCAAGCAAAGAACCTTAAAATAGTAGTAATAACCTTAAAATCAATCCAAACATTAACAAAGGTTTCTTCTAAACTCCAACGAGTTGCTTTTAAAACAGATAACCAAAATTCATAATATCCAAAAACAACAAAAAAGAGACCGGCCTTGATTGATTTGAAATCATGATAGAGTCAAAATCAATCTCACTTTTTCCTGAAAGAGCATCCTTCCGTGAGCTTCGCCTTTCCTCCTGTAGGCTGGCAGAGAACTGTCTGGCAGTTTCCACATACCACAACAGTCTGCGAGTGACTGAAAACGGTAGTGCTGCAATACCAAAAGAGAGAAACCTCATAAGTATTCTTCATCCATGGTAATGTCAAAATAGAAAGAAAAAAAAAGATTAAATTAACTGTAACGAAATCTTACATGTTGAAGCAGCCTTGGCATTTCACATCCTACAATAACGATAACAACGAGAAACAGACTCAGAGACCATAAAGAGTAGATAACATACAATTCTAACAGAGCGAGTTGGTTTAACTTTCCCAAAAGACTTCTTACTCATTAGAACATTATCAATTGGTTAAACAACAGAAACAATAACCAAACAGTAGATGAGATTCAAATGGGACCAATTCATGACTCACACAATCAGATCCTCAGGCACTAAGTTAGGGTTCATGAGAAACTCAGATTCAATAAAAGGTTTGGAGTACCATGAAAAATGAATTGGGAGATTGAACAAGACGCTTGAGCTTGTGCTTCCTCTTCTCAAGCTCTGCTGGTGGGTTAAGCAGATCGATATCGTTTTGAAGAACCTGTTTAGATCATATCAACAAAGTTATTCTCCACACCAAAACAAAACTAACCTTAGCTTAGATCAATAATCACAACACGAATTCTACACTCCTAATCACCCTAATTCCGCTTACGTTCAAAAACCTATGAATCAGTAGTTTTACGCTATGGAACAAGAGAGATCGATATTACACAACGAAGAGACTCGAGATTTCGCTAAGAGATTCATGTATCAAATGGCTAAACGAAGTCGGGAAATGGATTGGAGAGATCGAGAACTAACCATCTTCGCAGGAATCTCAAGAGACGGCAAAGATAGCAGCAACGGCAACAATAGGCGAGAGAGGTTTTTAGGGTTACCACATCATCCCTTATATATACCCACACGACTATCGGACCTTAATACTTTTAGGACCTTCCAAACCTATTAGAGGGTTTCATTCACTCTTTTTTATTTATTTATTTTTTTTTATTTTAACAAAAAAAATGCCAACAATCTTTTTTTTTTTATGTATTCGTATGTTGGCATTGATGATGAATTTGATGGCTACCTCGAAATAGAGGAATCCTATAACACAACTATTTGGTTCTATATCTCCACTATTTGGCTTATTCAAGACTATTAAGAAGATTATTCAAGACTTTCTCGCAAATTGAATGAATGTTTGATTTGAATGGAAAATTTGTTGGTTTGGGTAGTAGTTGTTGTTACTTTTGCTCTTTATGATGCATGCTTTGGATGATGTTGTTTAAAGTGTACTAACTGAAACTGTTGTGATACTGAAGAAAATCATCAAGAGGAAGTGATGAGAATATTAGGGAGTTCAGAATTGGTTTTTTTTCAAAAATTATCCACATGGCGCTGGTTCGTGAAGATAGATAGAAAAATACACACAAATCACTAATTCGATTCCTAAAAACTGTATATGCATGTCTTCTCACGATGTATTGTTCATGAATTGAAGAGCCATGATGTACTTAAAAGAATGTTAGACTATCATAAGAATGTTATAGAGACAATACAAGATGGAATCGATCATACAATGGCTATTCTTCATAATCATTAGAAGTCTCAAAGATCGAGAATATGTATTCAAGGCTCCTGTCTAATGATCTATATTCCATAGATTAAGAATCTATTATAAAGACAGGAAATATAGGCTAGAACATAGTAAAACATTTTCTGGTTCTTGCTATGGAGCCAGAGCGGTATGCTTTTTCCTTTTTAAGGATATGGAAAATTGTAATCCTACATGCACTACAGTTTTGATAGGTGACGAAGCTTGAAAAATGAGTTTACACTTTACAGTTTTAATAGGAGACTCACACCTCGACAACATAAATAAATTAATAAGTTAGATTCTGAAAATATGATTTATGGATATATATTTCTAAATGTCCAAGCCAATAAAGTGCAGAAAGTTTTAACTTATTTAACCGCAGAATCTAAGACATAACAAATTAAGAAGTACAAAAACAACACTAAATTATATCCGAGAAAAAATAATAGAAATCATGAAACATAATATAAATGTAAGTGTAACTTTCTAAGCCGTATCCCATTTTTCCGACTAGATTTTTACCTCCGAAAACCGAAAACTTTAGCATATAATTCTGGGAAAAAAGAAAAAGAATACGAGCTTCTACTATCTTGCTTGACCTATCCGTTGTGACTATTGTAGTCAATACCATGTTGATGAACTCATCCTTGGGTAAAGTTGGTTTCACAGTCAAATACCACATTACTCTTTAATACCATGGATTCCTCACCTTGCTCATATTGTTGTTGAAACCTATATATATAATATATATCTCAGAACCAGTTTGATTATAAAACCATAGTTTATATTTTTATCGTTAACAAAAGAAAAATTGACTAATACCCAATCTGCAAGAAATGCCCAACGTCGCAGTCTACAGAGCTGTGGTGAGAGGACTGCAAGGAAAAATCAGTGGAACCAGCCCTGGCACCCGAATTTAGCAATAGGTCTTGAAAGCCTTTGAAATCATGACCTTCTGTCTCGAGCTGATTATGAAAATTGGCCATTTTTATAGAATGATGAGTCTCCAATCGTAGACTAGGCATTAATTAACGCGAAGTAGATAGTACTAAGACTTTACGAGAGAGTTCATTTGCAATTTGGAAGTCNTTTTTTTTTAAAAAAAAAAAAAAAAAAAACTTAACCTTTAGCTTCTTGTTTATATCTCCAAGCTGCCTCTCCTGCAATTGGAAAGTCAGCTTTACCGTATAGTTCTAATGTATAAATAAAAATATAAACATTAATAAATATTAGTTATATTCAAATGTATTTGGATGTAACTTGCCTCTCTCCGAAACTCTTCCATTTGTTCCATAGCAACCTGCGTCTACGTATATACATACATGCATTTTAAATTTTCATTTTATTTGTCTAAATGATTACAACGAAATCATATTGTTCGATCTCTATAAAATGTTCTACCTTGCGTTGCCTGGTTGCAGAAAGAGCTCCTTCAAGCTGTCTCTCGAGCGTCTGCAATTCCTTTACACTCATCTCTTCAAGATCTTCCCCAAGCAAATACCTTTTTAGTTCAACGATTTTAAATATTTATTAATTGCGCATGTACAATTATATGTAAATAATGATTTAAGAGGAATATGGTTTATTATACCTATGAGTGCGAAGAAGAGATTCATATTTGGATCTGAGCTTTGTCACCTCTTGACACCAGCTCTGCACCAAGAAAAGAAGATTAGTTACCGTAAAGTTTATCTTGGCTCCTTATAGTGCTTCACTAGTTGTACTGTTACTCTATGTAAAAAAGCATGTAACTTAGGGAATATCTTATACTTTGGGGCTTTGGACTGTGTAGACTGGATAAGGAAAAAAATTGACCTGTGTAGACTCTTCAAGCGTATGATTGTCCAAACTATTGTTTTTACAGCGATGGTACCTTTCAATGGTTCTGTCAATCCTACAGATTATAAAACAAAATAAATCACAAGATCATGTAATTGATTAGTTAGTCATCTATATACAATTAACAAGCTTAATTTGCTTAAAATTTAAAACAGAAGAAAGGAACCTCAAATCTCTTCATGTCTAAAGGAAACCCTAATCACACAAAATTTAATGGATCTGTCATTTCTTAGACAAAAATCGGAATAGCCAAGGAACCCCATATACTTGCGTAGTGGATCTATGAGATCGATGCATGATGAACCCTAATTACTTTCTCTATTTAGAAATAGAAAAACAAAACCTTTTTAAAAAGGCAAAACTCATGGATTTCTTGAAATCTTAAGGATAGGCACGTATCAAAGCTGATGATAACCGTTTAAGCCTCTAATCAAACAATAAAATTATTTTCTGAAATATATTGGGTCTAAAAGCTAAAGCCGCCCATGCGTTTGATGGATCCGAGAGGTCGATAAGTGATGAAACTTAACTAGCTAAAATGAAAAAAAAAAACGCAACCTTTTCAACACCCAAAAAGACAGAACTTTGGTTTCTTGAATCTCAAAAACGGGACACAGAGCATCTTAATTAACCATTTTTTTTTAAAGGATACCATTTCCTTTTTATAAAAGCCTATTAAAGGATCTTGATTAAATGTTAATATATACGTACGCGACACTGCTGAACTCATAGAGCTTGCCACTGCTGGAGAAGACGATAAGAGCAACCTCTACATCACATAGAACAGAGAGTTCGTAGGCTTTCTTGAGCAGGCCACTTTTTCTTTTGGAGAAGGTTACTTGTCTGTTGATCTTGTTCTCTATTCTCTTCATTTCCACTCTCCCTCTTCCCATTTCTCTCTTCTCTCTCTCTTCTGTCTCTTCTCTTTCTTCTTTCCTTTTTCTACGTTTCTTGACTTTAAACCCCTCTCAAGATTTGGAAATTTACATATATAAATAAAAAGGGATCCAATATATTTTATTTACAGTGGAGGGATATCCGTAACGTATTTGTTAACCCTTATATTCTTTTTGTTTCGAACTATTTATACCGCAAACATAGCGACGAGGCGACGACACGGCGTACGTGTTTGTTAACGTACTTATAGATTCGACTTTTATTTCAGAAATGTTTTTCTTCTATTACCATGCAAGATGAGTTATTTCTTTCTCCGTTCAAAAAAGAAAAAAAAAGAATTATTTCTTTCTTTTCTTTGTATAGTATAGTATAGTATAGCTAGCTAAATGGTAAAGATCACATGATAACAATTTGAAGTTTCAAATAACTTATTTGACCCAAATGAATTATTTGTTTATTTTGTTAAAATAAAATTTAATCTACAGGAACAAACAGAGAACTTTCTATTCATAGTCATGGGTTTGAAATACCTATATAGGAATGGAAATATGCAGGTTAGCAGTAGGACCACTGGAAAAACCATCATTGTTTCTTTTAATAATAACCCTTAGTCGTCGATATTAATTCATACCAACAATTTTCAAAGTTTTAAAATAGTTATTTGTTTCGTGATTACGATTTCGTCAAGGCTTATGTATATGGTAAAACACAATTGTTTTTTCCAATATAGGTTTGCTTAACAGATGTGGAATGAATTATAACATGTAAGAAATCAACACTAATCAATGATAACGTGTCTGAATTTATTTCCCCGGATTTGTCATTTTTTGGGAGGGTTCATTGCCTGCTTCATAAAAAAATTTGAATTTGTACTTATATATTGCGTGTGAACTGTGAACTGTAAAGTGCGGTTTGATTTTACTAGTTAGGAAAGTTTTAATTGGTCAAAAGATGCAGGAACATTTTGAATTTGTTCTTGGAAAAAATTAAAAAAAAAAAAACACTCCAATATTAAGAAAAAGTCCCTTATAATTAACAGTAAACAAATACTACTATTGACTATTTTCTATTGAGTTTGTGATACAGTTGTTTCATACGGTTCTAGACCTTCTTGCAATTGAAGAAAACATCCGCCAATATGTAATCACTATCACAAACTATCACTAGTGGCACTGTAGTTCCAAAAACTCCACAATTCACATATTTTAAAAAAGTTTCCAAAAATACTATCACTAGTTGCACTGTATCTCTTATCCATAATAAACCCAACAAAATCATTGCATTGATTCCCCAAGCTATATTTTTCTATAGGATTGTATATATAGTTATCACATACATGTAAATTAACTTATAAAATCATATGTCATACTATATTTCTAGATGAAAAATGAATTAAACTCTGATATATGTCCTTCCTATTTAATGGAAAACAAAAAAAAAAACTGAATCCCAATGATTTGTTGAAGTTGTAAAAAAAAAAAAAAACTCTTCTCTCGGTTACGGTTAAAAAAAAAAAAATCTGTTTTATTGGTTCATTTAAGAAAAAGATGAAATTGATATTTGGTATGGTATGATATCGGTTTAAGTTGAATCGATGAAACCGGATAGGAGATTCCAAATTGTGATGAAATTGATAAAAAAGAGATCTGTATATCGAGAGGAGTAGTAGTACGCGTGAGGTTCTTCTTCTCTGCAAAAAAAAAGAGAAGAGAAAAAAAGGAACGAATCCTGGCGTTGATAGCGATTGGTTAATTGTCGGTGAATCAACGTTTGCAGTTAGATAGCGCAATCATATACTCATCTTCGCATCCATAGTCATCCACACTCGCTTCCAACGGTCGCCGAATTATCAGATCTCTCCGCTTATGATTGGTTAATCGGTAATGACGTTTTAGCTTATCATCACCCGTGAGGCCTTTAGTGACGCTGGATCCTTCTCAAATCTCAGAACTCTCTTATAGATTCCGAGTATGAATCTGTTTCTCTCTCTCTCAAATCTCAGAACTCTCTTATAGATGGATTATTCGGTTCGTTGCTTGATTTAGGGTTTTGTTTTCTTAAATTTGGACAGAGATGGCGCTTAAGCGAGGGTTATCGGGAGTTCACCGGATTAGAGGAGGTGGTGGTGGTGGTGGTGGTGGATCTCGATCTGTCTTAGTCCTCCTAATCTTCTTCTGCGTTTTCGCACCTCTCGTCTTCTTTGTTGGTCGAGGCGTTTACATCGATTCCTCTAACGGTATTGCTTTTCGACTTACATTGCCGTCTCTGTAATTAGTGTGACAGTGATACTCGTTTCATAAGATCTGATGAGGTTTGCTTTGTTGTTCATTACTGCAGATTATTCAAATGTTTCTGTGAAGCAGGTGGGATGGATAACTCTTTACTATCTGCTTTGTGTATGTTTCCATCGGATGTTTGTTTAATTTGGAATATTGGATTTGGTTGTTTTGCAGAATCTTGACTGGAGAGAACGTTTAGCTATGCAATCTGTTAGATCTCTTTTCTCCAAAGAGGTCAGTTAGTTTTAAAATTTAGTTTTGGTTTCTTCTTCTTAGATTGGCTCCGTTTCCTTACTTTTTTTTTAAAACACCGCTCAGGTACTAGATGTTATCACAACTAGCACAGCTGATTTGGGTCCTTTTAGTCTTGATTCTTTCAAGAAAAACAACTTGTCTGCATCATGGCGAGAGGTCGGAGTAGACAACACCTCCTTTAGAAACTCTGAGGTGTGGTTTTAGTTTGTTATTATTTATTCGTTTACTTTCGTTTCTTAGCTAGTTTCTGTCCTTTTTTCGGCTCATAGTTTTCAACTTTTGATTAGCAGAATCAGACTACACCTACTACCACGAATGCAAAACGTGATGGTACTTCGAAAGGTAGTGACTTTATCTTTTAGTTTGAACTTGCATTCTGATCTATTTTCCGCGTTTTCCATCTCTGATTTTTCTATATATATCACTGATGATGCAGATGGTAGCCATCAGAAAGTTGAGACACCTGCAAAGTTTTACAGAAGGGTAATATTTCTTTTATTTATTTAGTTCGAAAAATCTGGATGCATTTTTGGAGGATTCTTCTTTGCCTGAGGATTTTTGTTAGCGATTTTTTTCCTTATCCATCGTTGATGCTTTCAGCAACTAAGAGAGAAAAGGCGTGAGATGCGAGCGAATGAGTTAGTCCAGCACAATGATGACACGATTTTGAAACTTGAAAATGCCGCCATCGAACGCTCCAAGTCTGTTGATTCTGCAGTCCTTGGAAAATACAGTATTTGGAGAAGAGAAAATGAGAACGACAACTCCGATTCAAATATACGCTTGATGAGGGATCAAGTAATCATGGCTAGAGTCTACAGTGGTATTGCGAAACTGAAAAACAAGAATGACTTGTTACAAGAACTCCAGGCCCGGCTTAAGGACAGCCAACGTGTTTTGGGTGAATCGACATCTGATGCTGATCTTCCTCGAAGGTATAAGCTCCTTCTGATTCTGTTATTCTCCCAGTGACGTTTTCCACTACTACTAGCCTTCTTTTAACTGTTCGTGTATACCTCATGGAATAACATTCTCTATTAATTTACTTTTCATGTAGTGCTCATGATAAACTCAGGGCCATGGGTCAAGTCTTGTCTAAAGCTAAGATGCAACTATATGACTGCAAGTTGGTTACTGGAAAGCTGAGGGCAATGCTTCAAACCGCCGACGAACAAGTCAGGAGCTTAAAGAAACAGAGTACTTTTCTGGCTCAGTTAGCAGCAAAAACAATTCCCAATCCGATCCATTGCCTGTCGATGCGCTTGACCATCGACTACTATCTTCTTTCTCCGGAGAAAAGAAAGTTCCCTCGCAGTGAAAACCGGGAAAACCCAAATCTCTATCATTATGCCCTCTTTTCTGACAATGTATTAGCTGCATCAGTGGTTGTTAACTCAACCATCATGAACGCCAAGGTAAAATAATGATCTCGCATCGCTTGATTTCTGTATCTGTATGCCTAGTTAAATAATTTCAGACATGTTGCGGAGTTGAAATTGAAATTGCTATTTTCCCCCCTATGTCTACGCAGGATCCTTCGAAGCATGTTTTTCACCTTGTGACGGATAAACTCAATTTCGGAGCAATGAACATGTGGTTCCTTCTAAACCCTCCTGGAAAGGCAACTATACATGTGGAAAACGTGGATGAGTTTAAGTGGCTCAATTCTTCTTACTGCCCTGTTCTTCGCCAGCTTGAATCTGCAGCAATGAGAGAATACTATTTCAAAGCAGACCATCCAACTTCAGGCTCTTCGAATCTGAAATACAGAAACCCAAAGTACCTGTCCATGTTGAATCACTTGAGATTCTACCTCCCTGAGGTTTATCCCAAGCTGAACAAAATCCTGTTCTTGGACGACGACATCATCGTTCAGAAAGACCTGACTCCTCTCTGGGAAGTCAACCTGAACGGCAAGGTCAATGGTGCAGTCGAAACCTGCGGGGAGAGTTTCCACAGATTCGACAAGTATCTCAACTTCTCAAATCCTCACATCGCGAGGAACTTCAATCCGAACGCTTGTGGATGGGCTTATGGGATGAACATGTTCGACCTAAAAGAATGGAAGAAGAGAGACATCACTGGTATCTACCATAAGTGGCAAAACATGGTAAATAACTCTTATCCCTTTGCATCAGTAGTTTTTTGTTGTTTTATTTATGGTTTGCTCATTATGGTTATTGTTGTTTAGAATGAGAACAGGACACTATGGAAGCTAGGGACACTACCACCAGGATTAATAACATTTTACGGGCTAACACATCCCTTAAACAAGGGGTGGCACGTGCTGGGACTTGGATATAACCCGAGTATCGATAAGAAAGACATTGAGAATGCAGCAGTGGTTCATTATAATGGGAACATGAAACCATGGTTGGAGTTAGCGATGTCCAAGTATCGACCGTATTGGACCAAGTACATCAAGTTTGATCACCCATATCTTCGTAGATGCAACCTTCATGAATAAAAAAAAATCAAATCTTTGTTAGATGATTTGAAGTAATTACTCCTAATCTTCTGTTGTTCCCTCATCGCGTTCCTCTTTATTTCCACACATTGTTAATTGTTTATTCATATCTTTGTTTAGTTATATTCTTTTTTGAGTTCGGGTTAAAACACTATTGTTATTCTGAGTTTTTTCCGATAATATTAATGGAGATTCTGTTGAAGGGCCTGCGACATTATGAAGCATTGTGTACCTATTTACTATACACATATTGCAAGTAGTTAAGCGAAGAGATTTACATATTGCTTAGAGGCTAATGTTGCCTGCTTTGCTAAGCTATTTCAGCTAACAACATAGGATTCTCTTGCAACGACTTTGAAGAGAAATTTGACATGTGAAATAAAATCCCACCTTAAGATTTCATTTCTATTTGATCTTACAAATATTAAAAATATCGGCATGCCTATCACGACGTAATTTCGTATGTGTTACGTAATTTTTAATATATCGACAACTCTCTCTGATTGGCTACACTTTTTCTTTCTAGTCAGGCATGCGTATCATGTCGTATTCCTTTGTATTGCAGAGTGCTCATAACATATACCCAAATTGGACAGTATTTACTTGCACAAGTCCATTTATGATATAGTAACAAATAGTATTACTTCCAAAAGTCCATTTATGATTCGATGAAAAAAGAAATTAAATCGATATTAAAATCAACAACTACTCTCAAAACAATCAGAACAAGTTTGAAAATGATAATAATAAAACGCAACATTTACTACATCACCTACCTCATAGTTTTATTACCTCCACATCTCTCTCTTTCTCCACTCCATCCTTATTGCTTTCTTCAACATCCTTAATATCATGGAGCCATAGACGGAGCCCGGTCGTTTTAGGAGAATACTGATCAACCTGCAAGGAAATCATGCGGGCATGTTGCTGATAATGCAACAACATTTGCGTTTCTTGCTATCGGAGCTGTTGGGAATGCAATGAGGAGGACGGACCGCATGGAGGAAATCTCAGATAAGCAAATGACCGTCTTACTACTCAATTACGTGGCGTTGATTTGCCTTCTCGCTGCTAATGTTTGTTTACCTTGTCTCGCTCCACGGCTAGCCTTCTTACTTGACCGTTTTGGGGTGGCACTCACTGTCTCCATAGTACTCGTCTGGTTTGTTCACCCCAAACATGGTATGAATAGTGACAAACCTTTATTTGACATGGGATGATGATTCGTACCGCTCCGCTTCGGTCTCACCGTGCGTGCTATTATAGTATCCTTTGTTTTTTCTTTCAATCAAGTTGTTCTTCTGGATCCATAATCAAAGCTTTAATTAATCTACAATTATATCTATCTCTTTTTCCATAGTGTGAAAACTTCTGTTGTAGGTTTGATGTGAAGTATGATTTATGCTTAAAGCCAGTCTTTTATTTGAATCCTTTGTATGCTCAAGATGTTGAAGTTATATGATCTATTATTTATGATCTTATTTCAGTGCATTCTTTATTTGAGATGATCCCAAGTAGTTTCCAATAATTTTTTTTTTTTTTTTTTGTAAAACCTAGCTAACTGGTAAAAAGCCGAGGTCAAAAATTTTGTTCAGTAGGAAAACTATTAAAGATGTAAACACTAGCCTTCTAAAATAAAATGTATAAATTTTCTTCAGAAAAACATGGAGACATGACTTTGATATAAGATTTATATTACGAATGATAGGATCGTAATGAAGAAACCACATTAGTTCTATGGCTTTTTAAACATAGAATTTTTTTTTTTTTTTTAAATGTTAACATATAAACACCACTTTTTAACTAACAAATGGAATTGCTAGTTAATTTTTTAACATATAAAAATTTCCTATTCTATTGATATATATGATTTGTTATGTGATAAGCAGATAAGGTTAGTTTAGTGGAAACAAATTGGACAGTATTAGACTATTAGTTCTAAAATTAAGATCCCATTCTATAATTGAAAGAATGAATTACATATATATTTTGGGACATATAGAAAGAATAATAAAACCCAATCGAGTGGAAATAAAAAAAAAAAGATATTAAAAACCCAATAATGATATTGAGATGGGCCTAAATCGGACCGACGTATATTTATACTAATACAAAATTACAAATCGGCCCTCCGTTAGATCAAAAGAGAGATTAAACTCAAAGGGAAGCTCAAAAACTTTTCTGAGCAGTGAAGAAAAAAACAAAATCCGAAAGTAAAAGAAAACAAACCCTAACTCCTTGAAGAATCAATGGAGCGCGACGAAGAAGCGAGTGGACCGATGATGGAGATGTGCACTAACGGAAGCGAAGAGACGTCTAATCGAAGACCGATTATAAGCGGCGAACCACTGGACATCGAGGCGTACGCGGCGCTGTACAAAGGTCGGACGAAGATCATACGACTACTCTTCATCGCTAACCATTGCGGAGGAAACCAGACGATGCAGCTGGAAGCTTTGAGGATGGCTTACGATGAGATCAAAAAGGGAGAGAACACTCAGTTGTTCAGAGATGTGGTCAATAAGATTAACGGAAGGCTTGGGGATAAGTACTTGATGGACTCAGCTTGGTGTGAATCTGTCGATCGTCGTGCTGAACAGAAGAAAGGAAGGCTTGAGAACGAACTCAGTTCTTATCGGGTACAAATTTGGGGCTTTTTCGACCTAATTTCATTTAATGATTATCATTAGAGAATCAAGTGATGACGTGTGCTTAGAATGGTGATTTTAATTATTCTGTTTTTGAACAGACGAATTTGATCAAGGAAAGCATTAGAATGGGTTATAATGACTTTGGGGACTTTTACTATGCTTGTGGTTTGCTCGGAGATGCTTTCAAGAACTACATTCGAACACGAGACTACTGCACTACGGCTAAGCATATTATTCACATGTGTTTGAATACAATTCTTGTTAGTATCGAGATGGGACAGTTTACTCATGTTACAAGCTACGTGAACAAGGCTGAGCAGAATCCAGATACCCTTGACCCTATCGTTGCTGCTAAACTCCGTTGTGCTTCTGGATTGGCTCACTTGGAGCTCAAGAAGTATAAGCTCGCTGCTCGTAAGGTCTGTCGTGTTTCCAATGCTGCCCTCGAGTGTTTATGGATTCCTCGTATCTTATCTAATTCGTTGAGTTTTGGGTATTTGTCTTGTGTAGTTTTTGGATGTTAATCCAGAACTTGGGAATTCCTATAATGAGGTCATTGCTCCTCAAGATGTTGCCACCTATGGAGGACTTTGTGCCCTGGCTAGCTTTGATCGATCAGAATTGAAGGCATTCATTTATCCCTTTTAGCTTCTTCTTTTTTTATTACTTTTCTTTTCTTGTTCCCTTAGTTCATAACTCAGTCGTATTTGTGACAGACAAAAGTCATTGACAACATCAACTTCCGGAATTTCTTGGAGCTAGTACCTGAAGTGAGGGAACTTATCAACGATTTCTATTCAAGGTGACTTGTTTCTTCCAAAACTCTTGTCTGTCTCCTGTATATAACCGAGTTGCTAACCATGAACCAAGGACAATTAGAGAGAACACTCATTCAGACAACATTTGCCCAACTGATTCCCTAGTAATCATCAAGTAGTATTGACTCTGACCAACTCGGCTGCTGGTTATGTTGAATTCTATTCTGTTATTGCTTATGAGTACTTGCCATGTTTTCCTCCAATTTCTTATCTATCTCACCGTTGGATAGGATTCGCAAAATCAACTCTTTTTCTTATGTCTTCTAATTGAGTCTCTTTCTTTAACCTTTCTTGTTGGCAGCCGCTATGCTTCCTGTCTGGAATATCTAGGAAGTCTCAGAGCGAATTTGCTGCTGGACATCCATCTTTATGATCACGTTGACACACTGTATGATCAGATAAGGAAGAAGGCATTGATTCAGTACACACTGCCATTTGTGTCTGTTGATTTGAGCAGGATGGCTGATGCGTTCAAGACCAGCGTGTCTGGTTTAGAGAAGGAACTGGAAGCCTTGATAACAGACAACCAGATACAGGTCCGTACTATTTCTTGAAAGAGAGATAACTTTGTTTTATTACGTCATTTCAAGACCTTTAAACCCGTTTTTTTTCATCCCGGACAGGCACGAATTGATTCACACAACAAAATCCTCTACGCAAGGCACGCGGATCAGAGGAACGCAACTTTCCAAAAGGTGCTTCAGATGGGGAACGAATTCGATAGAGATGTAAGGTCAATGATGTTGAGAGCCAACCTTCTGAAACATGAGTATCATGCCAGAGCCAGAAAGCCTTGAGATGGACTACATCTGTTTGGCTAATCTGAGAGGTACTGGCCTATTCCAAGATCATAAAGATGTTTATGAAAGATTGGTTTGGTTTTAGTTATTGGTTAGATACATGTCTAATCGTCTCTGAGGCTCTTGTTATTGCTTTGTTTTCTTGACTCTTAGTTTAAGTTTCGTTGAAGTATCGTCGTTGGACTATAAATCAAATCCCAAGTGTGAATCTGAAAATGCATTGATAGTGAATATGGTCAAACTTTATAGACACCTAAGTACACATTTGGTTTGATGGGCCAGTATGAATTATGTGAGATTTTGCATCTTTTTGTACGCATGTGGGGCCTCAAATCTCATCTCCCAACTAATACCAATTTCACTTTGTCAACTTAAACTTCGTATATTATACGATTGTTTTGGCCAGATGTCACTCTACAGTTTAGGGCTCATTTTAATTGACCAAGATAATCATCGAAATGGGTTAATAAGTACAATCTCGAAAATTGCAAAACCAAGATTTGATGTCGGCAAGACGCATCATGTGGGATAAGTGTGAACTTTTGATTTTCTAGCGTCAAAGAACTTTTGGTATTTAATTTCGATTGCTACGTTTTCATTATGGGTTGCATTATTATTTAGTTGAATATATATAAATTCAATGATGAGATAACTCTAACTAAATATTTGGTCACTGCTTGAGGGTACCAAAGTTGTGTATCTGTAATAATCTTATCGTACCAGTTTTTGTCTTACATAAATATCATTATCATAGGTATTTCTCCTCTATGCATTTCTCCAAGTTGTTCTCTATGTGTATATTATTATTATCTAATTACCTTTATCTAATTTTGTCCGTGGCAGGAATATTCAAAGGTGTTTTTTCAAGATTCGAGCAAAGAAAAGAGAAATTGGGCAGATTGCTTTATGTAAGAACCTATTGGTTTTCTATGAGTCGATGACATTTTGAGCAAGTAAAGGTATTATTCTAAGATGAGACGGTCCATTATTAATCAACTATTAAATGGTTTTGCCTTTTTTAATGGGTCTTAGGTAGCAACGCAATAACTCCATATTTACTCAAAACTCACAAACCATAGAGTTATGATTCCGCCAAATTTGGAATATGGGCCATTAAATTTACTCACTCCGGTACTCCATCTTCTTTACATGTTTTTTTCTTTTCTTTTTGGTTTGGTATTTTAGTTTAACGTAATCGAGAATAAAATCTTTCATGTGGTTCTACACTATAGACCAAATCACATCGTCCATGAACTCTCATAGTCTGATATTCTTATTGAATAATATGGTAGACATTTTAAATAACATGTAAGTAGCTGCCGAAAAAATGAGATGAATATATTTGTTTTCAATCGTGTCATAGTTACAATACTCTTAAGTGCGATTTACGGTGCAACAAACATTGATCGTGAAGAAACATGTTCGAATTCATGAATTAAGAATTCATGATAGGGAAGAATCTACGGAAGTAAAGAAAGAGAAAGGGGCAAAACAGTAGTTTCATAAATTAAGCCTGGACTCACCACTTGAAGTGGACTTTTATAGCAAAAGAGGTTTATAAATGTCAAAGAGTCAAAGCCAACTTTTCAATGGCTTGTAAGGCTTTCCATGACTCCACATCTCTTCATTTCCCTTTTAATCCTTTTTCTCTCTCTTTTATTTTTCGTTTTTTTTTAATAAAAAAAAAAAAATCAACAAACCTTTTCTATCTTCCTTTTTCGTCGTTTCTGATGTCTTTTTCAATTTTCATTTATTGTTCTCCTCTCTCTCTCTCTCCCTCTCTCTCTCTTTTTCATGGACATGCACCGAAGCGACAAAAAAGCTTTCTAACAGTTAGGGCTTTCTTCTCCACTTCATCCATGGCGGATTTCTTCTGACTAATACTAAATTATACACCTCTCGTGCTTACGTTGATTGAATTATCATGAATTTTAACGGGTTTCACGGGGACGGTTCTTCCGGAGAGAGAGGCGCGAAGCAGCTAATCTCCGATGGTCCGTACAGTGACCACTTCTCATTTTCCGCAGCAGGCAGCATGCTGGGAACCGCCATTTCTCCTCCTAACCATAGCCTCATACCTCATTCTCGCCCTTTCTCCTCTCACGGTCTCTCCCTTGGACTCGTAAGCTCAAACTCCCTATTGTCAGCTAGCGTCTGATTTCTTCTTCTTCATCTTCTTCTTAGTTTACTTAACAATCTGTTGCTTTTTTAGCAGCAAACGAATGGAGAAAACGGCAGAAAGGGAGAGATTTTCGAGTCGAATGTAAGTCGTAAGAGTAGAGGAGAAGATGCAGAAAGCAGATCTGAGAGTGATAACGCTGAAGCAGTCTCCGGCGACGACCTTGAAACCGGTGATGATAAACCTCCACGGAAGAAGAAACGTTACCATCGTCACACTCCTAAACAAATACAAGACCTCGAATCGTAAGTACATATATATACTTAACACACACAAACACAAATTCCATAAATTTATTGGAATATTCGATTTCATCAGGGTTTTCAAAGAGTGTGCTCATCCCGACGAGAAGCAACGCCTCGATCTCAGCCGTCGTCTTAACTTGGATCCACGTCAAGTCAAATTCTGGTTCCAGAATCGTCGTACTCAGATGAAGGTTCGTCTTCTTCTTCTTTGTGTTTCTAAAGTTTGTTTCTTTTGAGTTCATTTCAGTTTTTTTGTTTCTAGACTCAAATCGAACGACATGAGAATGCTTTGTTGAGGCAAGAGAACGATAAGCTTCGAGCGGAGAACATGTCAGTACGCGAAGCTATGAGAAACCCTATGTGCGGTAACTGCGGCGGACCTGCCGTGCTCGGCGACATCTCCATTGAAGAGCAACACCTTCGAATCGAAAACGCACGCCTCAAAGACGAATTAGACCGAGTCTGCGCCTTAACCGGTAAATTCCTTGGCCGCTCTCCCGGTTCACATCATATACCGGACTCAGCACTCGTCCTCGGCGTTGGCGTCGGTGGTTGTAATGCTAATGCTGCTGGTTTCACTCTCTCCTCCCCGCCTATTCCTCAAGGCTCTCCCAGATTCGAATTTTCCAATGGGACCACTACCGGTTCTTGCCTGCCTACGGTCAACCGTCAACAACCGGTTAGCGCTAGTGATTTTGATCAGAGATCGAGGTATCTGGACTTGGCTCTTGCGGCTATGGACGAGCTTGTCAAATTGGCTCAGAGACAGGAACCGCTTTGGGTTCGAAGCTCGGATACTGGGTTTGAAATGCTTAACAAGGAAGAGTACGACACAAGTTTCAGTCGCTGTGTTGGACCAAAACATGATGGGTTTGTCTCAGAAGCTTCTAAAGAAACTGGAACTGTTATTATCAATAGCTTAGCCCTCGTTGAAACCTTGATGGACTCGGTATGTCACTACTTCAACACTTAGTTTACTAATGCTTTATATCTAACAAAAGGCATAAAAAAAATAACAATCTTTTTGACTCGTGAATGATTTGTTTTTGATAGGAACGATGGGCGGAAATGTTTCCGTCTATGATCTCAAGAACTTCTACAACAGAGATTATCTCTAGTGGCATGGGAGGGACACGAAACGGTGCACTTCATCTGGTACTTCAACAAACTTTATTGATGTTTAAGGGAAATAAATTAGTAGTGATCAAAAGGGTCTTTAGTTTTTAACTTTATGTTTTTGGTCAAAATTTAGATGCACGCAGAGCTTCAACTGTTGTCTCCACTCGTGCCTGTTCGACAAGTGTCGTTCTTGCGGTTCTGTAAGCAGCACGCGGAAGGAGTTTGGGCGGTCGTGGATGTCTCAATTGATTCCATAAGAGAAGCGTCTTCTTCGAGCTGTAGAAGGTTACCGTCCGGTTGCCTCGTACAAGACATGGCCAATGGCTACTCTAAGGTAACACAAACAAGATCCGATACTCTATTGGCCGGAAATTTAACACTATGGAGTAAAATTAGGAAATACTGATTAGACCATATATCTGGTAAAGTTTTCACTTTTAGGAGATTTTACATGTTCTCTGATCTACCCTAATCTAGTGTGTATTCTTGTATTGGTTTCACACTTCTCTAGGTAATACAGGCAAGGTTCTTTGGTTTGTCGGAGAAACTATATAGTAGGTTATTATAAAGGTTTCTTATGCATTGGGTTTATAACAATTATTAACTAGTATATTATGCAGGTCAAAAATTTCAATATTTTATTGATCAGAAGCATCTAATTATCTCCGAGTTCTGTGCCCTTTGATCGTGCATCAAACCCAATGCTTATAATCTCCATTCTCATTTTTCCTCCAACATTGAGTCAATCTTAGCATTAAAAAAATGTTAAGATTAACATCATACGATCATAAAGCTTTTTTAAAAAACATTTTTTTTTTTGTTTGGCTTAAAGCCCATAATAGACAAACTCTAACACAGTTTAATTACATTGCAGGTAACATGGATCGAGCACACAGAGTACGACGAGAACCGCATCCACCGATTATACCGCCCGTTGCTCAGCTGCGGCCTAGCGTTTGGTGCACAGCGATGGATGGCTGCGTTACAACGTCAATGTGAATGCCTTACCATTCTCATGTCCTCTACTGTTTCTCCTTCACGTAGCCCAACCCGTAAGCTCCCTAAAACGCTGCTTTTACAGAACAGAAGTAACATGTGTTCTTGTTAGATTGTTTGAAACTTTTGTTATAATGTGCACAGCCATAAGCTGCAGTGGGAGAAAAAGCATGTTGAAGCTAGCAAAGAGGATGACAGATAATTTCTGTGGCGGCGTTTGTGCATCGTCGTTGCAGAAATGGAGCAAACTTAACGTCGGTAACGTCGACGAGGACGTTAGGATTATGACTAGGAAAAGTGTAAACGATCCTGGTGAGCCGCCTGGGATCATTCTAAACGCTGCGACGTCTGTTTGGATGCCGGTTTCTCCACGGCGGTTGTTTGATTTCCTTGGAAATGAACGGTTGAGATCTGAGTGGGATATCTTATCCAACGGTGGGCCCATGCAAGAGATGGCCCATATCGCTAAAGGCCATGACCATTCTAACTCCGTCTCCCTACTCCGTGCCACCGTAAGCTTATCTATCTACCCTTTCTTAGTTAAGCATAATACTAGGCTAGTTTTCACAACTTGGTTTAGTTTTGTCACGGTTTTAGTCAAACCGGTTTTTCTTGGGACATTTAATATTTATCCTATAGCTGTGTGTGAATGGACTTTGTGTTGCGTGACCCCAGAGGATGATGTGGTCATATGAATCTTGTCGCGTGTGATTGGAAAGTGACAAATCTGAAATTTGGAAGTATGGGGATAGGAAAGTCAAAATTAATAAGACACTTTTGACCTTTTTTTTTTCTTTACCTTTTTGGCTCTGACGTCTTTTTTTTAGTTTGAAAATCTCTGTTTTTTCTATTTACATATTTTGAATTATTGGTCTCTTTTCGCCTTTTTACCACTGAACTTCTAGCTTTGTGACGGTGACACTATCGAAATGACAACCGGTCATATCTTATTTGTTTATTGCTTTTTTTTTGGACTTATGTTTTTTCCTACCCAATTTACCCCCGAATTTAATATTATTATTTTTGCAGGCTATAAATGCAAATCAGAGTAGTATGCTGATACTACAGGAGACAAGCATAGACACCGCAGGAGCGGTTGTGGTGTACGCGCCTGTCGATATCCCGGCAATGCAAGCTGTGATGAACGGTGGCGATTCTGCTTACGTGGCACTCCTTCCCTCTGGATTCGCCATTCTTCCTAACGCTCCGCAACGCTGCGCTGCAGAGGAACGTAACGGTAACAGTAACGGTAACGGTGGGTGCATGGAGGAAGGAGGGTCGTTACTAACGGTGGCGTTTCAGATACTAGTGAATAGTTTGCCTACGGCTAAGCTCACGGTAGAATCTGTAGAGACGGTTAATAATCTGATATCGTGCACCGTGCAGAAGATTAAAGCTGCTCTTCATTGTGATAGCACCTGATTGAGATCGGACTGTGTGGATTGAGTCAAGAACGAACCCCATCTTGTGAGGAATCCGTGGTGTGATGGTTCGGGTATTGACTCGATAAAATTTCAACAAAAAAAAACAAACAAACAACAATTAAACAAAAAAAAAATTGTAATTTTGGATGGTATTATTTTGGATAATGTTGATGAAAATGTAATTTCGTTTGTTTTTGTATTTGATCAAATCCGAAAAGAGCATTTAATGAAATACCAAGGTTTCTTAGGAACTTTCAATTCTTTCATTTAGAACACTATCTCAAAACTTTGAAAATTAGTTATTGATAACATCCGGACAAAAAAAAAACGCTTGGAATTGGAACTCAAGGCAACCACATGGTCAATCCGTGATTTATAATTTTTTTAGGTATAAAGTCTTTTTTTTTTTTTGGTCTTAATGTTAAATGTATAAAGTTATTTTGTAATGTGAAAGGAAGAAAGTTGGACCAGTTGTTCTAGGGACCCTTTATATTATGTTCAAGCTCATGAATTCTTATCAGTATGATAGGAAAGGAACAAATGAAGAATGAAACACGTGAGTGCATGAATATACAGTTGCATTCACAGTCATATATATCCATGCAGTGCACACAGTTACACAAAAGTACAAATCCAAGTGCACCTAATTTAATGATAGTGCTAGATCCAAATGTCACATGTAAAAAGTAAAAACGTTATGTTATTTGTCTTGTAAAACTGTTACCATATTTTTAAATTGTTATTCAAATTATGATTTACATTTTCCAGATAAAAGATACATTGATTTAAGGAAAAAAACATGTGAAAGTCAAACCTAACTTCCTAAGTGAACGTAACTAATCCAGCCAAAGAACTTAGTTTTATTTACAGACATTTTTCTACTCTTCGGTTAAGAGATCTATTTATGATCTACAATATTTTTGGGCTATAAATGTAGGCCATCTTACACTAGCATCTAATGGGTTATAATTGGGCTTTTGGTAGTTTTAAAACTGCCATAGTATGGGCTAAGAACAAACCTTTTTAGTCAAGATTTTCCAAAACATGTTCAGAAAATACCGGAAACATTTTGAAAACAATTGGCAAAAAAGGTTGTCCGGAAAACAGGAAATATAAACATAATTACTTTAGTATCAAGTTGCCCAAAATATTCAAGAAAATACCTTATTTTTGGACAGTAGCCGTAGATGTCAATAAGATAACAAAAAGATACTTACTATTTTCTATAATCTTTTTTATTTCCCGGGCTATATAATTTTTACAAACGGCCGAAAGAAAAGGGACCCATTCCGCGCGCGTAAAATCACCACCGTCAGATTAACTAAAAGAGCTAATAACAAACGGTCACGATCGTCATACGATCTCTTCTGTACAGAGATTTTTGTTAAACAGAAATTAAGGATGCGAGAGAATGATTGGTCTTCCATTGTTTGACCATGGCGGATGTTAAACGAGAAATTTGCCAACTGGTTTCTTTAATAGCTATATCCGCTCCGCCGTAGATACACATTATCTATAAATAATGTCTGTACATATATATCGTCAGAGTAACGAAGAAAAACTTATCCTTTTTTGTTTTGGTTCTTTCTTTGTTACGTGTTTTCTTGCAGAGGAAGGAAGAAGGAGAGAGAACTCGGCACCGTCTTCGTCGTCGTCGTCGTCGTCTCTCTCTCTTTCTTTCTCTTCTCGTGAAAAGCTGAAGAATCAATCTTCGGTTTTTCATTCGGTTTGTAAAGTTTCTGTTTTTAAAAACGTGGAACGATGAATGTGATGCGTAGATTGACGAGTATCGCATCTGGACGCAATTATGTCTCTTCTGATAACGTAAAGATATCTTTTCTATGTTTTTGTGTTTGTTTAAAAGGCTTTTCCTTTTTATCTAACGTCCGTTCATATAGGTAGGAGAAACCGAGACGCCGAGATCGAAGCCTAACCAAATTCGTGAAGAAATAGAGTCTACGGAATCGACTACGTACGAGAGAGGTTCTGGTTTAGAGGATAACACCACACGAGACTCTCTCTCTACTACAGACAATTCTGATCGGTTACCAAAAGAAACCCGCGAGATGGGAATCGTTGGTGATGACAAGGTTTTAACCATTTTGGCATATCTAAGCGTTTTTTTTGAGCATTTTGATCCCTTGAGACAATGATCACTGATTGATTCTTTTGATAGGATACGGACGGTGGAATTATCAAGGGGAATGGGACTGAATCTGGTCGGATTATTACCACCAAGAAGAAGGGTTTGAATGATCAAAGAGACAAGGTGATTCCACAATGTTTTGCTTGAATTTTTCTGTTAAAACATTTTTTTTTTCATGATCTCTGATTTTTATTTTGTTTCTTATTCAGACAATCTCGTACAGAGCTGAACATGTAATTGGCACTGGCTCATTCGGTGTTGTCTTTCAGGTAAAAAAATAGAAAGTCTCTCAAGAGATTAAACTGTTGTTTACAAGTGTGATTGACGTTCATTGCGGGTTCTTTTATGATTATAAGGCTAAGTGCTTAGAGACAGAAGAAAAAGTAGCAATCAAGAAAGTGTTGCAAGACAAGAGATACAAGAATAGAGAGCTTCAGATAATGCGAATGCTCGATCATCCTAATGTCGTTGAGCTCAAGCATTCTTTCTTCTCGACCACTGAGAAAGACGAGCTTTATCTTAACCTTGTTCTTGAGTATGTCCCCGAGACTATATACCGCGCGTCGAGATCTTACACCAAGATGAATCATCATATGCCCTTGATTTACATTCAGCTCTATACATATCAGGTATTACAACAACAACTTGGGATCTCGAACTATTTGTGAATCTATCTATTCTCACTTTTGGGGTTCTGACAACCGTTTGTTGAAAATTCCAGATTTGCCGTGCAATGAACTATCTACATCGAGCTGTTGGTGTGTGTCACCGTGACATTAAACCGCAAAATCTATTGGTGAGAGCATTTACAAGTAGTTCTTGATGGTAATAGGTACTTTTTCTGACTTGATAATTCCGGAAATTGTGATGCATTTCGCAGGTCAACAATGTTACACATGAGGTTAAGATATGTGATTTTGGGAGCGCCAAAATGTTGGTAGGTTTCATAGCTCTAAGATGTGTTTTGAGGTTCTTTAGTTTTCACTGCCTATTATAGAAAACATGAATAGTGAGTGCTGTCTTCTTGGTTTCAGATTCCTGGAGAACCAAATATATCTTACATATGCTCAAGGTATTACAGAGCTCCAGAACTCATATTTGGGGCAACCGAGTACACAAACGCGATCGATATGTGGTCTGTAGGCTGTGTCATGGCTGAACTTTTTCTTGGACATGTAAGAAGTCTTTTGTTCTGAGTTCTTCTACCTTTTAATTTGAGAGAGATTATTTGAACGTGTATCTTGCTTTTAATGTCTACAGCCTCTGTTCCCTGGAGAGACTAGTGTTGATCAATTGGTGGAGATCATCAAGGTAGAATCAGAATGGTTTCTTTTCATTTTCCTTTTTTTCTTTTTCTCCTTTTCTGTTACAGATTCTAAGAGATGTGTACTGCAAATTTATGCGTAAATCAGATTTTGGGAACACCGGCAAGAGAAGAGATTAAGAACATGAATCCTCGTTACAATGATTTTAAATTCCCTCAGATCAAAGCTCAGCCATGGCACAAGGTAAATACCTAAGAAGTTTTAGATAATGATAATGTTTTGCTTACAACTGCAATCTGCAACTTTCTTCTGTTTTTTTTTTCTCAGATTTTCCGGAGACAGGTGTCTCCTGAAGCAATGGATCTTGCCTCTAGACTCCTCCAGTATTCACCAAACCTGAGATGCACAGCGGTAAGAGAGAACAACCCACTTGATTTCTGACCAATGTTGGAGCATAACATCATTAGAATGGTAGCTTTAACTCCATTACCTAACTCTGGTTTCAGCTTGAAGCATGTGCACACCCGTTCTTCGATGATCTGAGAGACCCAAGAGCATCCTTGCCCAATGGAAGAGCACTTCCTCCATTATTTGATTTCACAGCTCAAGGTTTTGACATCACTCTTTCTTTTACAGTTACCACTGGAAAGTGCTTATCTTTCTTTTCTTGTACTTTCCTCTGAAAATTGCGGTTACTTCCTTGTAGAATTGGCTGGTGCATCTGTTGAATTGCGTCATCGCTTAATCCCTGACCATGCAAGGAAATGACTAAATTGGGCTAACGTCCGCTTCTTCTCTACACAGATGTTGATATATAAATTCTTTTTGGACTTCCAGAGATTTCTTGTTGACACGCATAGCATTGTTCTGGTTATGAACCCTCATTGACCTCTGCAATCACTTGGACTAGCAGTTCGAAAGTGTATAATTTGTAAGTTTGTAACTTTGTAGCTTCCATTGTTGCAGACAGAAATGCAGAATTTTCCGAGTTTTCTCTTCTTAAGCAAAAATGTTACCAATAGTCTCCACAAGAACAGTTTCCATCTTTAAAGTGATGAAAGCAGTTCGAATCTCTTAAGATGATATGCCGGAGATATACTCTCGATATGTACTTCATTGCATTGTGACAATCCCCACAGACACGGAGGTTCTTGATGACCCGGATCGGAGCTCCAGATGGTACAGCAAGTAGACCAAACGCTACAGCTAATTTCTCACTATGGTAAGCCAAACCAAGCTCTTTGCCTTCCTTATCCAAGTCATGGAGCGCAAAATTCATATCCGGTAAATAACCAGCTGCTTTGATCAAAAGCATCATTTCATCAACCTTGGAATATATCTCAACCATTCTCGGATGTCTTCTATCTTCAGACATAAAGCTATGAACCTTACCTTTCCCTTCAACCCAACTGCAACCAGGCTCTTTGCTTATGTTACGTGATTTCATCAATCTACGAACATTTGCAGCTTCGTCTTGTCTTCCTGCTGCAGAATACATGTTTGATAACAGAACATAAGGAACAGCATTGTTTGGTTCCAATTCCATGAGAGTTTTCGCTGCTCTTTCCCCGTTTTTTATATTCCCATGCTTCCTACTTGCAGCCAAAATCGCTTTCCATACAGTAGCATCTGGTTCAACCTCCATTTGATTCAGCAATTCCTCTGCTTTGACGAAATCACCAGACCTACCATAGAGATCAATCATACAAGCATAGTGCTCAGGTCCGGGTGTGATTCCATAAACTGTTCTCATCGTATCAAAGTAGCGTTGAGCTTCATCTATGAGACCGGCATGACTGCAAGCAAATAGTAACCCGATAAAGGTAACGTAATCCGGTGTTATGCCACTGCTTATCATCAAATCGTATGATTGCAGCGACTCCTTGGCTTTGCCGTTTTTCGCATAACCCACAATTAGAGCAGTCCATGTTATCAAATCCTTGATTTCCATAGAGTTGAATATTGCATTGGCGTCTTCTAAGCTTCCGCATTTTGTATACATTGTCACAAGAGAGTTATCCACTGACAAAGAGGAAGGGAAGCCAGATTTAATGTAGTTCCCATGTACCTGTTGCCCAAACTCCAGAAGAGTTAACTCCGCTGAAGCGCTTAATACACTGGCTGTAACAATCTGATCAGGAGAAATGCCTCCACATCTCATGTTACAGAACAGTTTCAACGCTTCTTCGTAAGATCCGTTATGTGTATTGCCTGTGACAAGAGCCGTCCAAGATATCACATCTTTCTCAATCATCCTTTCAAACACTTTCAACGCTGAGTCCATGATTCCTCTTTTAGCATACATATCCACAAGAGCGTTATTCACCAGCTTGTAAGTTCCATATCCAGTTTTCACAATCAGACAATGTACAGAAGAAGCTATCTTCATTTCTGTTCTAGACGAAGCGAAACAATTTAAAACAGAAGGGATTGTGAAATCATCTATCTGCATATCTCGCTCATGCATTCTTCCGAACAAAGACAGAGCTTCTTCTTTAAGACCTTCTCTAACACACTCGACAATCATCGAGTTCCAAGAAACCACATCATCAACTTGCATATCTTGTAACAACGCTCTTGCGGTTGCCAAGTCTCTGCATTTAGCATACATAGCAATCACTGCGCTCTGAACAAAGATATTGGTCTTGAAACCACTCTTAACTATGCAACCATGTACCTGAACTCCAATCCTGCGAGCAGAAATCGCAGCACAAGCAGTTAAAACGCTAGGAAATGTAAACTGATTCGACTGATGTCCTTCTCTTCTCATATCCCTAAAACACTCGATTGCCTTGCAAGCAAATCCGTTTTTAGAGTAGCCAGTGAGCATGGACGTCCATGTAACGTTGTTTTTCTCACCTGGCATCGTCCCAAAGAGGTATTCAGCTTCAGAGATACGTCTGCATTGTGCATACATAGCGAGAAGGCTATTAACCACACCAACATCCAAATCAAACCCGGTTTTTACAGTACAGCCATGAATCTGTTCACCTTTTACAAGTAAACCAAGCGAAGTGCACATCCTAAGAAGACTACCGAAAGTGTACTCGTTAGGGTTAGTTCCTCCATCAAACTGCATTTCCCAAAACAAACGAAAAGCTTCGTCTTCACTTCCGTACTTGCAAAACCCAGAGATTAGAGCATTCCAGGAAATCGTATTCTTCACTGGGTTTCTTCTGAAAAGCTGTTTCGCATCAGCCAGTCTCCCAGAAGAGGAGTAAGCAACGATCATAGTGTTCCAAGTAAACTCATCCTTGTCAGGCATTCCATCGAACAACTGGCGGGCTTCCTCGACCCGACCATATTTAGACAAATCTCCCAACTCCAGATTCGAGTGAAGCTTCTTCGTTGTTCGAGCAGCATTGCTGTGAATGTAATTACTAAACGGTGTCAAAGTAAGACAGCGGTTTCTGAAACTCGACGACCTTCGCATCACTCTCTCTAATTCGTTGTCTGTTTGAAATAATTAACGCATAAGAAACTAATAATACACGTGTCTTTGCTATGCTTGCGTGGATTACACAAACGTATAAGCCACGTGGAATCGACATTTGCTGTTGGAGGATCCAAATTTGTACAGTGCTAAAAGATTTGATATTCTCTGTTGGAGCAGAATTTCGCCCAATGAAATCCGGCCCATTAGCAACCCATTCATGAAAGGTTTTTAGGAGCCAACTCGGCCCAACCATTAAAGGCCCAAAAGGTGGAGTCCATTCAAACGTGCTTCCCCTGAGATGAGTCCATTTTGGTTGATATTTGGTAACGATCGCCTACATACATTGCAATTTTGTTGATATTTGGTAACGACCGACGCATCCGACGATATCAAAAATAATTAAAAGTTAGAAACGATACATCTTTCTTTTTTTCCAACCCATTTATTTTATTAAAATATATTTCATGATTGTTTTTTTTTTATAGATAACAAAAAGAAAATCAAATTTAGCAGTCAAAAGTGCAATAGCAGCTGCTCCCTTGTTGACACTCCCCTGTTGCGTGTCTTCCTGGCCAGTTATGATCACACTCCCACTTACACTGGTTGATTTCACAGTATGGGGCAGTAGTATAGTCATGACACCTTAATTGTCCTTGTGTCTCCTTCGTCATCATCCCTGTTGATACATGTTGTATCTAATATCATTTCAATTCTTCTCGTTATAAAATATAAATATGATGAACAAAAAAACCATCAAATGAATGAGAACATAAGCAAACCTAGAAGGAGGACAACCATCAAAATAGCAAGAATGGTGGTTTTACTCATCTTTGATGATACAACTAAAATAAAACAAAAAATTAAGATAAAAGTGATGGATGTAGTTGTATTGTATTCACTGAATATATATAAGAAGATTTAAATCTGACTTCAAATTTTGATATCTAATATTTAATATTTAATTTTTAAACATATTTTCAAAACAGGAAGATTTAAATCTCACTGTGTCCCTGTCCCCTATCAAATCTTCTTCTTTTTTTCTTATCTTTTTCTTTCTTACCATTTGTTGCTTTCTTTCCCTTAACAAAAATTCTCAAAATCCGCTCTTAATTGTATATTTAATATGTTTTGACTTTTCAAATTTTACGGTATTTAATGCTTTTGGTTTTTCAAACTCTATGTTTGAATTATGTTTTTAGTTATTATTAAATGATATTTTTAACAAAAAAAAATATTAATGTGTGCTTACATCATATATTTGAGAAGAGAGCTTATGATTATGAGATAAGTAAAATAGAAAATTATTTTTGGAAAGTAATCTATTCTCAACCAAAGAATTTAACATATTTTGACTAAAAATGTTCGCACAAAAAAAAAAAACTAAAAATGATTTGTTGTTATTATTATTGTTATTTTTTGCCTTTATAAAAATAAAACGATCCAAGTATAATAATTATTGTCATAAAGTATAATTTGATTTTAAATAAGACCCATTAATTAATGAAAAATCGGCATATATAACCATAAAAATTAATTAACTAAAAAAAATATTAATAATATTCATTGCACAATACATAATATAATACCACTCTACGTTTTTCTACTCCCCATTAATGCTATTTCTCTTTTCTTTTTCTAACCAAAAATTCATTTATCTATAAACACTTTTTTCTCGTGCTTCTTCTTTACCTTTTGCAATATTTTCATAATTTTTTTTCATAGCTATCATTTTTTTCCTTTTCCTCCTCTATTTATCTTCTGATTTCTGTCAAATTATTGATTATCTATACACTGATCTCTATTTTTGAACATTGTCGGTTTTTCTGTTTTGATTCTGTGAAGCTGAACATCGCCAATCTTTAATATGAATTCTATTAGATGTATGCCAAACTAACCCTTAATTAATTGCACATTATCTTCTTTCATCGATATTGCAAATTTGTTGCTAGTATTATATATCAATCGACACTCTGACTTAGGGCACATATGCTAACATTAGCAGCTTTATATAGTTCATGTTATAATATCAAATAATAAAGTGTAACGTGACCACATTCGCAAATAGAATTACAACAACAAAAAATTGCATTATTTTTTATTATAGTTAAACCCATTATTTTAATAATGACGATACATTATAAATGAAAACAAATAAGAATCAATTTTTGCAATTATAAGTACAGATGCAGCTTCTTGTTCCTGCTAGACAATTCCCTCTTCCTTGGAGTCTTCCCCACTTCGCAGTACAATCAGCGGCACACTTTGTCGCTTCACAAATTCCTGGTTGTACAAGATTTTCATGACAAAATTCTTGTGCTTGGGACTCCATATTCACCATCCCTGATTATCAATATATAAAAACATGTCAATAGCATTTCAATTTATTGTTATAAAATAAAAAGAATTGAAGATGAACAAAACACCATCAAATAAAAGAGAAGAAGAAACATGAAAAATATTTAATAACGTTGAAGTATAAAAACAAACCTAGAACAAGAACAACCATGAAGATAACAAAAATGGTGGCTTTAGTCATTTTTGGAGATACAGCAAAAAAATTAAAAATTTATAATCAAAAGCAATGTATATAATTGTATTGCATTCATGAGTATCATATATATATATATATATAAGAAATTTGATGTATACATCTTTATCTACAAAAATATCACACATTGTAAAAGATTGGAAAAAATTAACTAGTAATTAATTAATTAATTAGATGCTTAAAATTAAACAAGTCAAAGAAAAACAAAGATATTTAGAAACTAATTAAAAGTGAAAATAGATAATGATGTAATTAATAGTTTTAATATATAACTTGACTAAAAAGCACAAAGACTAAAATTAATTCCTTGCTAATAATGAAAATGTATTTTTTGAAGACAAATCGAAAAAAGGATCTGAGGTGGGATAGTGGCCCAAATTATCATTTTCTATTTGGAGAATGGCTATCCAATAATAAAGTGGTAAGATCTATTATCAAAAAAATTTGGATATCCTTAGGTCAAAGCAAAATAGAAAGCAATTGTGTCACACATCTAAACCAAAAGTTTTATCTTTTACGTTCCCACTTTTAGTTACAAAGAGGACAAAAGACCTGAACCGTTATTTTTTTAGGTTTGTAAAACATCTTATAAATGTAAATGCGTTTCACATATCCAGTATGTAGTGTCTAATTTCAGAACTATGATATGTTTACATATAATTTCCTTGTTGTAAAGACCCAAACTTTTCCTTATTAAGTTGTGGAGTAATATCTCACTATAGTATTATAGGATAAAAATAGAAATTTTGTTGTGGTAGATAGTAAATTTATCTTAACAATTTTTGTCATACAATATTAGGATTGTAAAATATGAAGTAATTTTTTTTTATGATCTAGATATCCGAATTCAATAGGTTTGATTAGCCCACTATTGATTCTATATAAATCTAGTAGTTTTCAAAGATCAATATAATCCTAATGTTAAATTATGTCGGTAACCAATGCTCGAACCCAATATAACTAAAGGGTGAGATAGTTCTTCAAGTAGCCGAGGATCCCTGAAATAGTTCTCTGTTGGAGCTCAGCTAGAATAGAGATTTATATTTGCCATATCTACCATTGTATGGAGGTTGAAAAAGACAGTCAGTTCTTCCATTAGAAGATTTGATGAGTTCTACTAACCTTAGAGGATGCAAACGTTTTGGGAGTGAACTTTACCAGTCGGAAGTTAGGAAGCAAGGGCATCAACCGGTGGTTGTTGGAGGCCAGAGAGCAACACTAAAATTTATATTTTGAATATAAAAAAATAGTTGAAATCTTTTTGGATTTAGTTTCAGTAAGAAATATCAATGCTATCAATGTTTAGGAAAAAGTACGGAACTTAAAATCTCATTTTCTTTTTGTAAAATTGATTCTCTGTATTATATTCATCGTGAATTCGTGATATTGTAATTTTTGTTGCTAGTATTATAATGATCGAAACTCACTGAGAACACATATGCTAATATTAGCAGTCTATAGTTCATGTTAAGATATCAAATAATTAATTGAAATCAGACCGCATTCACACATAGAACTAATTAACAAAAAATTGCAATTTTTTAATTATTATTCAGCCTACTATTTTTTGATATATTCGATGATACGTTACGTTATAAATGAGAACAGATAAGAATTAATTTTTGCAATTATAAGTACAGAGACAGCTTTTTGTTCCTACTATACATTTCCCTACTCCTTGGAGTCTTCCCCACTTCGCAGTACAATCAGCAGCACACTGTATCGCTTCACAAATTCCTGATTCTACAATATATTCATGACAATATTCTTGTGCTCTGGACTCCATTGTCACCATCCCTAATAATCAATATTTAAAATATATGTTAATATCATCTCAATTTTTTTTGTTATAAAATAAAAAAATAGATGAACAAAATACCATCAAATAAAAGAGAAGAAACATGAAACATATTTTATAATCTTGAAGTATAAAACAAACCTAGAAGGAGAACAACCATGAAGATAGCAAAAATAGTAGCTTTAGCCATTTTTTATGACACCGTAATTGATAACTTTTAGAATAAATAGCAATGGATGTAATTTTGCATTCGTGAGGATCTCATATATATATATCAGAAAGTGGATGCACATTTATAAAAAGATCACAAGTTATAAAAAAGAAAATATATTCAACTTGTAATCAACTAGATTCTTGAAACGGAAAAAAGTCAAAGAAAAACAAAGTGAAAAGATATCTACAAATCAATTAAAATGAAAACAGATTATAACGTACGTAATTGTTATTCTCAACAGATTCTTTTGATTAAAAGTGCAACCACTTAGCATAGAAATATTAGTATACAAATAGACAAAGATCTGTATACAGTAATCAATTTGATCTTATCTATCAATAACACTACTCTATTCATACCGATGTTGATTTGCCTGACATTGAGCGATGATGCTCCTTAATTTGGATCTTCTCTCACACTTTCTCTTAAACTCCGTCCACTGACTGTACCTATGGGTCAACCGCAGGCGCACAGACACCGGCCAGGACCGTAGGGAGAGTACGTACGTGGGTTCTCTCAAGCCAATCGGCCTGACATTGGTTCGAAGACTAGATCACGTTCTTCACACCCTCCAGCGACAAAGGTGGATGGTACTGGTTGGAAATAGCCGTTGGCCCGTGGCGAGGAGGGAGAGGCGGAGACAGTTACGTAGGAAATGTCGTGAAGGTGGCGCGTGAGGAGCGTAAAAGAGGATCGATTCTGGCGGAGAGACAAATAAAGGGCTTCTCTGATTTAGCGGGGGAATACAAAACATCCATGAATAGTCAAAACTTACAATGAACTCACAAAGAGTTCAACCATATCGACCTTAGTTTAACTAATCTCTGTCATTGGTATTTAAAAGAAATTGAATTACAAGTCAACGATCGAATATCGATCATTTTAATGTCCGTTCCCGTTCTGGAGTATTGTGACACGCGATACTTAGTGTCCGTTTGTCGAGTACCAAATGATGATTGTTATGACTTATGACACGATGATTATTCCGACGCATAGTACTTATATTTTTGGGGTGGGTATTTTTTTTTTTTTTTAACTGTAATTCAATATCCAGGTCAGTTCGAATGCGATATCACATTCATGTAACTAGGAATTTTTAGCAAGAAACTAGTACTACTTTTTTATTATTATAATCAATGATAATTTATAGCGAAAAATAAACAGAACAACAACAAATAAAAATCAAGTGCTGCAAATATAATTGCAGAGGCAAATAAAGCGTTTGTCAACTGTTTTGTAACACTGGCCAGTTCCCCCCAATTTCTGGTCACACAGATTTGTGCACGTGGGTCCATCGCAGTTGTTATCTAAGAGAACCTGATGACATATATGTTGTCCTTGTGTCTCTTTCGCCATCATCCCTAGAAAGATAGTTTTAAATATCAAAGAAACGTGAGAATAGACTTTGATTTGATTTATTATAGGGGTAATGATTTATAAAAATAATAGTACTTCGAGAATGGTAAATGTAAAAAAGAACCTAGAAATAAGACGGTGAAGATCGCAAGAACAGTGAATTTTTTCATTTTATATGATACAATTGGATTTGAAGTTCTTTCAAAAGTTTTTGAAACAATGAGTATATTTCTAGACTTGTAGTGTACATGTAAATATCATATCTATTTATACATGAAATTGTATTTACACACATTTAGTTTAGAATATGCACGACGATACAATACATGCATGACATCAAAATATAGTATAAAATAAAATTTGACCAAATGGAAGCAGATGATTTGGAAAGCGAGGAATTTAATTATAAAGGAAATAATGATCAGTCAAATAAAAAACAAATATTTCCATAAGATCATCATGTCAGGGATATATATGGAAATGGAACAAGCCATTTGGGAAGCAATATGGTGTTATTCAAAGAGAATAGTATCAGGATATAGTTGAATTCAAATGCCATTAGTTGTTTTGCTATTCAACCATAGGATCGAATAGAAGTAAATACAGCCATGCAGTGAAATGATGAATTTACGCTATATATCCATGAGATGATTAGAAAGAAAAAAATAATGATAGTCAAATCAACAATAAAAATGAACCCGACGGGGGTTTAAAAAGAATGAAAACGGAAACAGTTGATTTGGAAAGCAATNAGATCATAAAATACAGAGAAATTGCAAAGGAGTTCACGAAGGTTGAAGTTCAAAGTGGATCGAGTACATCCTTTTGGTATGATACTTGGTCTTCACACGGAAAGCTTATTGACCTAACGGGTGAGAGAGGTCGCATAAACTTGGATATCAATCTTAACGCAACAGTAGAACAAGCGGTGAACATACACAGACGGAAAAGGCATAGAACAGAGGTGCTCAACACGATTGAAGCTGAA
>OVBI01001451.1:0-34228 GCA_900406495.1 Sisymbrium altissimum | reverse complement strand
GATTGGCCACAAAGTGTATCTAACGCACTAGCTGTTCCCATCTGTTCAGGAGGAAATGGAAAAAGGTGAGTTTAGTGTAGTTTTCTTGCTTCACAAGTAAGCAGTCAAAAGCAATTTGTAAACTTTTAATTATATTTACAAATTTTGATCTGTTGACATCAGTTGCTGCTTTCAATGTTCGACAGATGGGTTTGAAGTTTAAGTAGGAAAAAAAATATTATGTCATCTAAGAAGATTTTGTTAGCTTGGCGTTCTCATTTTTTTCCCGTAAAATGACCAAATGTTTTTATATTTTTGTTGTTGTTATTAAATCTCAAAGGAGTGGCAGGAAAG
The DNA here is from genome assembly GCA_900406495.1 of Sisymbrium altissimum. Lineage (NCBI taxonomy): Eukaryota > Viridiplantae > Streptophyta > Magnoliopsida > Brassicales > Brassicaceae > Sisymbrium > Sisymbrium altissimum. The sequence goes on along the minus strand of OVBI01001451.1, from coordinate 33,895 downwards.
ATGTGTTGGAACTAGTTTTTTGACGAAATGGTTTTAGACCTTTTGTTGATAGGTTTTTGGGGGAAGACATTAGTCGAAATTACCAGACGTTCAAAAACCACTATGAAATAGTGATTATATGTTAAAATTGGAATAGTTGTGAATGAGAAATGGAAGTCCAAAGTGGGTTACTTGTAAAGCTTAATATGTAACATTTATAAAATCTCCCATATTATAATAAAATGAAAAGGATGTAACTGAATTCGAGTTTCGGGTTTCGGATTGCGGTCTAAAAAATTAATTCTTTTTAGCAAAAATCATTTACAAATTTATTGTTGAACAAGTTAACAAATATCTTTCTTATTTAGGTAAGATTTTGTGATTTAAAGTGCATGAATTATTTTTTATATTACAAAAAATAATTATAACTTTAGAGAATGAATTCTCATTAATACAAAATATTTCTTGCACTTTATGAAAAACTAAAACTGTTAAGTTTTTGGCCATAAAAGCAAATTATTCTCATTTTATTTTACAATATCACATACAACAAAAACACAGCAAATTCCTCATATGAATTTTTTTTTTTTTAGTTTTGTGTCTGAGAGTACAACATAGATTCTAAGTTCGTCAGCTTCTATTCTGAGTGCTGCGGAATATTCAAAGGTGGTTTTATACTGGGATTCTGATTGCGTCAAAACCGTCATACTACGGACAATTAAAAAATTAAAGAAAAAGTGTCTCGACTCCACACAAACCGTTTTGTTCATCTGGTATTGGTATCATTATGGTAATTTTTATCTTGTTTTTATCATCATTTCAATCAAAAATTCAGTTTTGCCAGATCGTAGAAATTATGTTCCTATAAACTTAATTCTTTAATTTTTGTTATATACTAACAAAAAGACTTATTATTTGTGAAGTTGGTTTTGATAAAAGTAGGTCATGATCTAGTAATTAATTCATGATTAATTTGGTTTTATAATGGAAAAATATCCAACAAAGACTAATGGTTTTAATAATAATTTTTGAATTAATTTATTATTTTCTTCTAATTATCTTGCAGAATTTTATACGTGTAAAATTCATTAAATCGTTTATACTTAGAAGTAATAATCTTTGCTTTGAAATTCTTAAGCTTTTCCAAAGCTCATATGGTCTTTTTCCACTGGCTTTGGAAAGGTATTGTACCATAGATTTAATTCCGAGTATTACTATCATTGTGTTACTAGCCTACGTCAAGCATAAATATATTATATGAATATACGTTGGTGTTTTCGATTTTGTAAGGTTATCTAAAAAAAAGAGGTTGGCCATAGGTATGGTGAGTCAACATCCTAAATTGGGAATAGTCTTCTATCTATAATTTTGTGTGCTTTATAGATTGGAATTCTGATGTTTATCAGAATGTTCATATACTATTTACACCATATGTGGTGGAGGTATTATTAGTTACAAATATAATGAGTCGATACACCAGTTCAGTTTGGCAGTGGTCTGCCACATATGATTGTGCCAAGTTCTGGTGTTTATCAGATTTTCATATTAGTGTCTGATGTTGTAAACACAAAATTAATATTGGACATATTTAGCTTTGATGTCTTGATTTTCAAGTGATAGCCTCCACTATCTTTAAAATCAAGAATCTGGCTTTGAAAAAGTTTAAAGCTTACAAGATGGTAATTAAAAAGCAACTTGAGATAACTATAAAAATAGTTATGTGACAAAAGGTGGGTTTGATGGGATTTAAATGCATTCTGGAGAGAAATTGGCATCATCCATCGAAAAAATACTCCTTATTCACTCGATATGATAGAGTTGGGGAATAAAAATTCTGAACTTTAAATAAAATGATGATTGCAAAAATGCATAATATCAAGTTATCTCAGAAAATGTGGGGAGAAGCATTGCTTACCACAAAAAGTTATTGGTAAGAGGCCATATGAATTTTTTGGAGGTAAAGTACTTTTTACAAATACTTAAAAGTGTGGGGGTGCATAGCAAAAATTTGTCATTTACTGATTGCCACACAAGAAATATAATATGTAAATACTGGTAAGTTATAACGAAAGTATTAGACCAAATGGGATATACTTATAAGCTATGAACTGCTTTACGCAATTGATCTTAAATGGAGTAATTTTTAATAAATTATATCCACTCAAATGACAACCGAGGATCCAAGCTTTTAAAGGTGTGTCATGAGATTAAATTGTAAAATCATCAAGAGAAATGGGTTTAAAGCCTATGACTTAAAGAAGATACTTGATGGTAACCCTATATATGTGATTGGAGATCCCAAGATCTAGGTTCAAATGGAAAATAATTTCAAGTGGAATCTGATAAGAGCACTGGGAGACTTCAGTCTCTACCTAGTTCCTAGGATGATTATCAATGCTTCCTGTAAGTGTTGAGGTTAGGCCTTTGCTTTTAATGATTTGAGATCAAGCTTTGTAACATATGTGAAGTATTACAGGATATTTCTTAAAATACAAGCTAATGGCAAATCACCTTGTGAGTGTGAAATAAGGCTGTTTCTAGGAGAATGAATAAAATGCTATATTCTCTAAGTTCACTCATAATTAACCAGGCATTTTCACGGCCAAAATGAACCCAATGGAGAACATAGTTCTATGAGAAAATGAAGCTGTGTTTTAGTTATTGTCTCGGTTTACGTCAAAGTTTGGGGGGTTCAAGACATCATGTTCACCACCTGTTCGAGTAGATCCGATAGCTATTAACAATGACTAGTTCAAAGCTGAAAAGATGCTACCAACTCATCATACAGTGGATTTTTCGCTTATACTCTCAAAAGTCCTTCTGAGTCTTGTCGAGTCTTGTCTAGGAAGTCAAATCTGTCAAGTCTATCGAGTCGTCATGTGTCTAGAGTCATTTCTATTAATGTGGAGGATTATTGGAACTCTTTTTTGATATGCCGGTATATTTCCGGGCAAAGACGTTCGTCGGAACTACCGGACGTTCGTGAAGCACTATGAAATAGTGTAGTCACATGTCAAAATAGAGTAGTTGTGAATGAGAAATGGAAGTCCAAAGTGGGTTGCTTGTAAAGTTTAAAATGTAACATTTATAAAATGTCCCACATTGGAAAATAAAGTGAAAAAGAGATATGTGGACTGGACTCGAGTTTCGGGCTTTGGGATTTGACAAATGGAATAACTGTCTAAAAGATTAATTTTTTTTAGTTAAAGTCATTTGAAAATTTAGTGTTAAACAAATCAACAAACATCTTTATTATTTAGGTAATATTTTGTGATTTAAAGTGCGTGAATTATTTTTTTAAGTTACAAAAATAATTATGACTTTGGAGATTGAATTCTCACTAATACAAAATATTTCTTGCATTGTATGGAAAAATAAAAATGTTGAGTTTTTGACTATAAAAGCAAACTCTTTTCATTTCATTTTACAATATCACATACAACAAAAATACAGCAAATTCCTCATATGAATTCTTTCTTTTTCGTTTTGTATCTGAGAGTACAACATAGATTCTAAGTTTGTCAGTTTCTATTCTGAATGCTGCGGAATAGTCGAAGTGTGGTTTTATACTAAGATTCTGATTACGTCAAAACCGTCACACTACAGACAATTAAAAAATTAAAAAAAGTGTCTTGACTCCACAAAAACCGTTTTGTTCATCTGGTATTGGTAGTTAGTACCATTATTGTAATTTTTATTTTGTTTTTATCATTATTTCAATTAAATATTCAGTTTTGTCAAATCATAGAAATTATGTTCCTACAAAATGCTTGCACAACTTAGCGGCCTGGTGATATTTATACTATGAATGATCTATAAATCATTATTGTTTCTCTTTTTAATATTAGTTTTCACAGCCATGTATTCTTAAGAACACCGTGCTCTTAATTTTAAAGCGTGAAAATCTTCGTGAGCGATGATCATATTATCTGCGATTTGTCGACCTGGAATGAAGGCAAACTGATTCTCGGATACTATAGAAGAAAGTATGCCTCTCAGTCTGTTGACCAGTAGTTTAGGAAGGACCTTATAGATCACGTTACATAATGAGATGGGGCGGAAGTGTCTAGGATGGGCTGGCTAATCAGGAATCAACACGGTGATTTTCTCGGAGGGTTAGTTAAAGGGTAAATTCCAAGGACGACACATTATTGGAGAAGCTGAAGGTTCTGTGTTACTTTGGGTGATCCAAGCTTGTTGGTCCATGGGGTATCAAAATATCGACTTTGAAGGCGATAATCTGGTCCTCAACAGTGCTCTAAAGAATATTACTGAACACCTAAAGCTTCGTGGCATCACTCAATCGGCAAGACGGCAATCAAACAAATGCGCTGATTTACTAGCCAAGTCTGCTGTTAGATCAGATTATATAATGGAGCTTGTTCCAGGATTGTCCTAACTTACTTACAAATGTATTCACTCATGATCGTGTTTCGTAATAATAAATATTTAGCTGGAAAAAAAATATATACTAATGGTTTAAAGGTAGGGGAAAAAAATCCAAAGGTGCATCAGAAAGGAATAAAAATCATACATTACCCAATCAGGCAATTAATCAAGTATAAGATATATACCTTTATTCTTAATTTCCTATTTAAGCACAAATCAATACGAGATATGTGTAGAGTCAGAGTGAGGAAAACTAACGAGGAAGCTAAAGCCGGTGACGGCGGCAAATGAGCTGGCGATAGCGGCAGCAGAGAGAGCAAGAGAGCCAAGATGGCCGATGAACATGAGGGAGATGACTTGAAGACAAAACTGAAGAAGACTGACACCGATTAGTGGACCCGCTAGCCATAGCTGCTTCTTCACTTCTTCCTTCACACCATTGTTCTTCTCCTTCTCTTCGGCTGGAGGCAATGACAATACATCCGCTCCTTGTTCTCTCGCTTCGCTCATTCTTTTTCTTTTTTAAATAATTTATGCAGAGAAGTAGCAAAAGAAGATATTGACGAGTAACAATGACCTTTCCTTGTCTGGAGTCCTATCCACTCTTTATTGATGTGTGGCAATTCGCATGCATGCGTTACGGACCCAGGAAGTTGCATGCGTTACGGTCATAGCAAATTGAAAATACTAAATAATTTTATTAAGCACAATAATATTATACTGAATTAAAAACCAAAAATTAATAATATAATATGTAAATACTAAGATGAGACGGAATTATTTAGTAAAAAAAATTGAACACTAAACTATTTCGTAATTTTTGTTATTTAAAATTAAAATAATAATATCAAGATATATATATTTACTGCTAATATCTTTAATAGCCTACTATATGGTTTACATTGCTAAAATATATGTCATAAATTTAAAATATTAATTTTAGAAATCTTTGTCAAATGTAATTTTTGGGATAAAAGATATTTTTTTATTAATTAGAGTACATCAAATTATATTCATTACAAATAAATTTAAAATATTTTTTTGCGAAGGCATCTACGATTTAATTAAGAGATTTAGAAATGAAACAAAACAAAACAAATTTAAAAGAAGATATTAGGGTTTGGATATCGTGAAGATTCTTTGAAGCTCTTTTGATTGAACTTTGTCATTAATTATTCTGATCATCTGCTGTGAACCAGATGTAGTTAATAATTTTGGGAAGCATTGCTTCTTTGTCTGTTGAAGGGCCTAAAAAAAGAGTGTGGAAATCGGATTTTTTTCATCATTCTTTTCTCTTGACCGAGGAAATCCACCCCAAACCTCCCAATTTTCGACTTGCCATCCATGCACATCTGTGGGTTACCATCTCTTGACCCACGTTCGATGGGGTTTTGGTACTTCTTTAGTTCTTTGCTTTTTGTCATTTAATTTGGGTTAATTGCCACTCTTTTGCTAATTGGATTGCCATATGTAAAACTTTTTTTTTGTGTGAATTTTTACTCATTGTAGATACGTTGGTTCTAGTGTGAATATTTTCTTATTAAAGATCTGCTATTTTAAATATATTTAAGTTTAAATATTTCATCTAAAATATAACAAACCAATAAAGACTAGAACTACATAAATAATAATTTTAAAGAAATGAAAAAAAAAAATAGGAGAGAAATTTATACATTAAAAGCGAATTTAGAAAATAAACCTATTATGTTTAAGATGATAAAAAATATAACATAACTTAAAAAATGCATGATCCATATTTCCTTTTTTCAAAAAATTATTATATCAAAACAGGAATTTTTTGGAAAAAAAACTTTATATACATGTGTTATTCACATAAAATATAATTGACTATTTAGTGATGTTATTTAATTTCATTAAGAGTAATTATTAAATATAATATTATTAGGTGATTCTCCCGTGCTTATGCACGGGTATGAATATTTACAAAATAACTAAATCAAAATTATTGCTTGATGTTATCTTTTATTTGGTTATAAGTTTTTAGTTGTTTTCTCAACTATATGTATTTATGTAAATATAAGATTATTTTCAAAAATTTTAGGATATTATATATCTTATTAAACATATGGTTTTTGCTTTGGTATAAAAATTTAGATTAGTACAACTATTCATTTTTAGATTTATTATGTGATATATATTTCTTCAAATTAAAATACAATTAGCTTTCGGTTCTATTTAGACTAAAGTTGGGTTACTTTTTCCTCTTAGATGTGTAAATCTATTTAGATGTGTAAATATATTTTTGGAAAAATCTGTCTATTGATATATGTTGTTTTAGAAAAAATAAAATTAAAAAACCTAAGTATATATCAGTATTAAACATGTAATTTTTGGTATAAAAATTTAGATCTTTATTGTTATTTATTTTTGGATTTATTATGTTACATATACATTTCGACTTAAAATAAAATTAGCTTTTAACTATAATTAGGAAAAAAATTGAGTCGGTTTTTCGTCTTAGATTTGTAAGTATATTTTTGGAAAAATCTTTCAATTGATATATGTTTTTCTGGAAAAAATAAAATTTAAAAAACTCAAGTATACATTGGTTTAGAGTTGCATAAACAAACCAAATGAGTAATCTTTTGAAATATCATGTATATATATAATTTACAAAATAAAAAAATTATAATAATTGATTGATATTCACTTTTATTTATTTATATTTTAAAAAATTTGTGTAATTTATATGCATGAAACTTAAATGAAAAATTAGTTTAAATATATGTTTTTATCTTAATTAGTGATTTTTTGTATAAAAATTTGGTAGTCTGGTTTTTCTTTTTTGATTATTAATTTAGATTTGTAATCTATTTTTCGTATAATTCTATATAATATTATATATATTTTTAGAAAATAATTAGAAAACAAATTCTAAAATGTTGATCGGCTCTTTGCATGAGTGAACCAAAGTGATTATTTGTTGACACTTTATGAATATATTTTCAATTAACGTTTTTTATATATATAAATTATTTTAAAGTTATTTTTGTAACGTTCCTTATTAATATTATAACGTTTTTTAGATATATAAAATGTTTTTAACATTTTCAAATATCTCCGGTTTAATCATTATCATCCAAGTCTTGATTTTTTGAAAATCTTGATAACTTTAACGTTTTTATTTAGAATTATTTTAAAGCTTTTTCATTTTAATATGATTTAAAAAAAAAACTTTTCTTTTTTGGAATTAATGCTTTTATATCTAATAAATATATTTGTATATTTCAAAGTACTTACTTTTTAATATGATTTTATGAAAACCTTCCTTTTTGTAATTTTAGTTTTTATATATATACAAAAATTATATTATATTTTAATATTATTATCTTTTATTAATGTGATCTTGAAAAAAATTCATTAAACAAAAATATTAAATTAAAAGTTTTAGTAATGACAATTATTTCAAAGTTATTTCTTTTTTAATATGATTTAGAAACACTTTCTTTTTTTGGAATTAACATTTTTTATCTAATAAAAATAATTCTATATTTTAAATTTATTTCTCTTACATATGATTTTAAAAAGACTTTCTTTTTGTAATTTTGGTTTATATATATATATATATATATTTCTATTTTATTTTTGAAAACTGTTTCCTTCTATTATTAATGTGATTTTGGAAAAAAAAAATTCATTGGTTTTGGTAATGGAAAAAAATTATAATAATTAGAATTTATTAAGGGTATCTTTGTAATTAACTTTGGTAAAAATTAACATGCGGATGAAACGTAAAAAACTGATTTCTCAAATAATATTATAGAGATTTCTATTAAATATATTTCTCAACAATACAATTAATAAATATGTATTTAAATAATTTAGAAATAGTGGATCTCAGTTTCTTCTTTTTATTAATCAAAATGTATAATTAATTATCACAAAAGTTATATTAAGATTTCTCAATAGCTCTCACAATACTACAGTTGACCTGTTATCGGTTGCAGCATCCTTCACAACCGTAGAAGACTCAACTCTTTTCGTTGCTTTCTTGGCCTATCCATTGAAATTTACAATAGTATCAAATATTATATAATATCTATATATAGAGCAAAACACTAAAAAACGAAAGAGAACAATAAAGCTTTTTCTTAATTACCTCTTCATCCCAATTTGTAAAGATGGTGACGAGTGAAAGACATGTAACTTGAACAACGAGTGCGCATATGATTCCAAGCCAAAGCCCCTTCAATCAAATTCAAATATGTTTAGAACACAATTTTTTATTTGTTTACTACAGTTGAAATTAATCGGTTATCTCAGAAAAAAAAAAATCTTAAATTTTGAGTTTACTTAATTTTAACTTACCCGACCACCAATGTGAAAGTGAAAACCAAGTAACAATCCCGAAGGTACTCCAACAATATAATATGATCCAAGATTCACGAATGCTCCTATCTTCTGCCATCCACATCCTCTAACAACCCCTATTAAACCCGAAAAAAAATCAAGTATAATTAGTGATAACGGAACCTAACCAAGGGCCTTTACTTGTACGCAAAGAAAGAAGAGGAACCTGAGAGAACGCACTGAAGACTGTCTAGAAAATTTGCTAAGGCGAGAATCGGCATCATCGAGGCTACGTAAGTGACTACTTCTGGTTCAGTACTGTAAGCTAATCCCCATATATTCCTTATCAGTATCAAAACCAATCCGATCACTATACTTTCTGCGATCGCGATGCAGATGACCACTCGCACCGCAAGCTTAGCCACTCTCGGATTCCCCGCTCCTAGCTCGTTTGATACTCTCGTGCTAAAATGATTTTAAGGAAAGTCAATATATATGGTTTATAGAATGAGTTTGATATAATCATATAAAGGTTGCGCGCGCGCGTGTGTGGATTTTTACCTTGCAGCGCCACTAAGACCAAACGGGATCATCCAAACTGTTCCTGCTGTATTAAGGCTGCGCATATATTCTTACCAAATTTAGTTACGCCCAAAATTTAACTAAATCCTCTTGAATTAGGAAGAAAAAAAATTTCAATTATATGCCTTGTTCTTACCAGATTGAGAGCACAGAAGTTTCAAGAACTGGGTTTGGAAGAAGACCTGATAAGAGAACCAGAAGCTCAAAGGACCACATCTCTAAGCTGCACTCAAACAACATTACAATAGAAAAGAAAAAAAAATCAAAATTGCTAGTTAATATCCCCATGTAGCTGAGTCATTATTTGTATATATATTTATATATACTGCTTCAAACCAAAACTTGTGAATGAAAAGCGGTCTTGACCGCAAGCAGACTAGTCCGCTACTACCATTCAAAGGTCTATCTCGTTTTCTGCTTCTTACTTACCAGACCATAAGTGCAGAAGGAATAGCTAGTCTCATAAAAGGGAGGATGTCGCGGAGAGCCTCCTTAGAGAAACCGGTCCATGTCAGTGAGCAAGAAGGCGATAGCTTGACGTAACAGAACATGAGAACGACATTAAGCCAATACGAGATACAGTTTGCCACAGCAGCTCCTTTAAATCCTAAACCAGATTTCAAAACCAAGACCCAACAGAGGAGGACATGAAGACAAGTGGTGATTCCAGAGCAGAAAACCAGAGGAAACACATTGTTTTGGGCCTGCAGAAACCTGTTTAAGCATTGAAGTAGACCGTAGGCGAAAATGCTTGGGATCATGAATCTCGCATAGGAGCCAGCGAGTGAAGCAATGGATTTGTCTTGTCCAACGAAGACGAGGAAGTGCTCTGTGTTAAACCAGATGATGGAGAGAGGAACAGAGAGTAGTGTAAGAACAAACATTGCTCTTTGCATTTGTATCCCCAACATTCCGTACATATTTGCTCCGTATGATTGGCCACAAAGTGTATCTAATGCACTTGCTGTTCCCATCTGTTCATGAGGAAATGGAAAAAGGTGATTTAGTGTAGTTTTCTTGATTCACAAGTAAGCAGTCAACGCAATTTGTAAACTTTGACTTGCATTTCGAAATTTTAATCTGTTGACAGTAAATGTCATATACTGTTTCAGTGTTCGACGGTGGGGCTTCAAGTTTAAGTAGGAATAACAATATTATGCACTCATTAATTTGAAATGATTATGTTATTTTGGCGTTTTCACTTTTGTCCATAAACTGACAAAATGTTTTGTTTTTGTTGTTATTAAATCTCAAAGGAGTGGCAGAAAAGATGCTTACGGAACTTTGATATTCAAACAAGGTGGCCTGACAAATACAATTTAGGTGAATACTATATTGTATTTCTGTAGTTAATATTATGAATGATATAGAAATTAGAAAGCATGATATTTCTCTTTTTAGATAGATATTAAAGGTTAATGGTTTAACACTTTTAAATTAAAGCTATAAAAAAAAATCCAAGGGTGCTTAATTATATGGAAGAAAACGATTAGGAAATCACTATCTCCGGCTACCTAATCAAGCAAATTCAGACCTTTATTCCTGATTTCGTATGTAAATTTTTAAAGAAATTAAGATACATTATTAAGCAAGAAATCGAGATGAGATATATGTATAAATATAGAGAGTGAAAGTGAGGAAAACTGACGAGGAAGCTGAAACCAGTGACGGTGGCAAAAGAGGTAGCTATGGAGGCGGCCGAGAGAGCAAGAGAGCCAAGATGGCCGACGAACATAACGGAGATGACTTGTAGACAAAACTGAAGAAGACTCACGCCAATTAGTGGACCCGATAGCCATAGCTGCTTCTTCACTTCTTCCTTCACACTACTTTTCTTTTCTTGATCTTCGATTAACGGCCATGACAAAACATCCTCTCCTCTTTCTATCTCTTCCCTCATTTTTTCTTTTTTTGTTTATGCAGAGAAATAGCAAATGATATTGAGTCAATGTTATTGACGAGTAACAACACCTTTCCTATCTTTAAGGGGTTGTGTTTGGTTTGGTCTCTCTCTCTACTGATCTGTGGTGTGTGGCTTTTTTATAGTATTTGTAAACTTTAGAAAGACCAATTGTAGAATACGGTTATTTGAGACAAGGACATGTGCCATACTGCCATAGTGATTACATCACCATGTCACCACACAAATTTTCGGCTATGTGTTCTCATTTGTTTCAGAATAGTTAAAACCAATCGTTTTATAAACAAAATTCAACTTAAACATTTCGTACGTCCACTTCATTTATTTTTTTTTTAGTTTGCCCTTCCCACGGAGTGGTGGAATTTACTCAAAGACGCTCCGAGACCTTGAGTTCTCAGCTGTCTAACATCAACACGTTAGGCATCTCGAAATTAAACAATTGTGTCCACCAATACGATTGTGTTCGTTAAACATCCCTTCTCAAGATTTTGGATTGGAGAGTTTAAGTTGCCAAGTACACCTTAGCAAATGCAGTCACTTAAAGATGGCGACATTCTCTACAAAATCAAAAGACAACACCTGCACCTTTCTATTTTTATTTCTAGTTTTTTTTTTTTTTTCACTTTTGTGATGTAGAGCAATTGTAGACCTTCGTATATTTAGAAATAATTGTTATTGAGGATACATGCATATTTTCTAATGAAACAGTAAGACACCAAAAGGATGCAAAATGAGTGAAAATATACTATTTCAAATTCAAAACATGATTTGGAGAAGATGAAGCAGATTTAGAGAAGGATGGATCCCAAAAACTCTATATAATCCAGAATTCTATACCCATTTTTATTTTTTCGTTAATGTGATTGGGAACCTATAGGATGGTGGAATTACGTTTGCGGAATAGTGGAATTACATTAAGTTACTTAATACTCGCTTTTCTACATAATGGATTTTCTTTTGTATTTTCTTTCTACAATGCAGACTCCATTTTTATGTTATAATTTTCATTCTATTATTTTTTTTTAATTGGTAAAATATTTGCGGAATCGTATTTAAAAATACAATTCCGCTATTCCCGAGGTTACCAATCGAAACCTTAATAACAAACACTAAACCTTACCAAAACCCCTGATTTCTGACACATCGGTACCAATGTGGTTAAAGTTGAGAAGAAAGAAGTTATAATACAAAATGTTGAAACCATATATAAGAAAAGCCCTTAACTATAAATATATAAAAGTATAAGACATAAATAAACCACTCACACACAGACAGAAGCTTCATCAATCGCCACCACGCGCACTTCATCTCTTTTCCTTTGCACTTCATTTTCTTTCACTCTCGATCTAGCAGAGATGAGACCTCCACTTACAGGTAACAACAAACCCTTAAAGTCTATTACTTTCTTCTTCTCTCTGCCTCTAGAGTAAACTCTGTGTCAAATTCTGTATTCGTTTCGTTGCAATTTCCGTAGTTTAATTGACTTTGCGGGTTTATTCATTACCCTTTTGCGTCTCCACTGATTATTAGGAGGACGTGGTGGGGGTGGATACAGAGGTGGACGAGATGGAGGAGGGTTTAGAGGTGGACGAGGAGGAGGAGGAAGAGGTTTTGGAGGAGGCCGTGGAGGAAGTGCCATGAGAGGAGGAGGAGGAGGAAGAGGTCGTTGTGGACGAGGTGGTGACAGAGGAGGTCGTGGTGGACGTGGAGGAATGAAGGGAGGAAGCAAAGTGATTGTGGAGCCTCACAGACACGCAGGTGTGTTTATTGCTAAGGGTAAAGAGGATGCTCTTGTTACTAAGAACTTGGTTCCTGGTGAAGCTGTTTACAATGAAAAGAGAATCTCTGTTCAGGTTAGGAATATAAGGACTCATTTTGTGTTAGAATTTGATTGAAAGGTTGAGACTTTATAGAAAGATGTGTTGTTGGTTAATGTTCTTATAGTTTTAGCTGATTGAATTTTGCAGAACGAAGATGGAACTAAGGTTGAGTACAGAGTTTGGAACCCTTTCCGCTCTAAGTTAGCTGCTGCGATTCTGGGTGGTGTTGATCACATTTGGATTGTAAGTCCTCTCTATTCACATTAACACATAAAGTTTGGTGTTTTTGTAGTTTAAAGTCATGTTGTTAAATTGATCTGTTGGAAAATTATGTAGAAACCTGGTGCCAAAGTTCTTTACCTTGGGGCTGCTTCTGGAACCACTGTCTCTCACGTCTCTGATATTGTTGGCCCTGTAAGTGAAACCTTATTACTAATCAGTTATGTTTTTTCTTCTGCTAATTAGCTGTCAGATCTTTCAATATCCTCTTTTTGTGACTTTTCTGATTGGTAGGAGGGATGTGTTTATGCGGTTGAGTTTTCTCATAGAAGTGGTAGAGATTTGGTGAACATGGCAAAGAAGAGAACTAATGTTATACCAATTATTGAAGATGCTAGACACCCTGCTAAGTACAGAATGCTTGTTAGCATGGTTGATGTCATATTCTCTGATGTTGCTCAACCAGATCAGGTTTGGTTCTTTTCTCACTATGATAGTTCGGAGACTCCTTTATACGTTTATATCCACAAACGTTACTTTACTGCATAGCATCTTTTGCTTTTTTTTTTTATCAAAACCAGTACACTGAAATCGGCAGATGATGATTTTACTTGGATTCCCCTTCAGAACATTATGGGTGTTGCAAACTCCAAGTTTCTGATGCTTCTTTGAATCCTTTTACGTTTTTTCTGTTTTGTATTAGCTTTAGAAACATGTTTAAGTCCCAAGTTTTATATTTTAATACTTGTTTAAACTCTCTTTTTCTCTGCTACATAGATCTTCTTTTAATTCGGCAGGTTAAGTTTTCAACATTGTATCTTGTAGGCGACTTTAACTTTTTTATGTTGTAATTGAAGCTAGAGATACAATTGTAGTAGCGGTTTTGAGGTTGCTTGCAGAAATAGCTCCAAAAAATCTGCAATGAAACTACAAATGCTTCTCTTTGTTCTTCTTTGGGTTCTCTGTTTTCTGTGTTTTTATTGAAACCCATTTGCCTAACTCTTGAAGGCAAGAATCTTAGCACTGAACGCTTCATTTTTCCTCAAAACTGGAGGACACTTTGTTATCTCAATCAAGGTCAGTACTGTAATCCTTCCTAAGTCTCCTCGTAGAATGTTCACTTCGTTTGGTTAAATCTCCGACACTTAACCAAACCATGTACTGTCTCTCTGTTCAGGCGAACTGTATTGATTCTACGGTTCCAGCAGAAGCAGTGTTCCAGAGCGAGGTGAAGAAGCTGCAGCAAGAAGAGTTTAAGCCAGCAGAACAGGTGACTCTGGAACCTTTCGAGCGTGACCATGCCTGTGTTGTCGGCGGTTACCGCATGCCAAAGAAACAAAAGGCTGCAGCTACATAGAAAGATACTTGTCTGTGAAGCAGTGTGAACAACCCATAGCGGGTTTCTTTGCTTTGGCTTTTGGTTTGTTGTATTAATCTATAAAGATGGATATGTTTTAATGTCTTGTTTGGATATATCATCTTGTGATAAAGAAGCACTGGTAATAATGTAACATTCTCATAAAAACATTCTTGCTCGTATTTTATCAATTACGAGCATGTACGAGTTCAGTCTTATTGGAATAGTATCGACCTACATCGTGGCTAGATTCGATGTCCTACAGAGTCAGTCATTGCCATATGTTGGGTATATCTGCTGAGTTTACCCGAAGCTGAAACCCTCTCTTTGAGACCGTATCTTTCAACAAACACATTTGGGCTTTAGTTTTTCAAGATGATGGATTCTTGCATCACAATTAATCTGATGGTGATTAGGTAGAAAAAAGTTGACTAGGATTCTAATAAAAATTGTTACTCAAATTTGTATGATGGAAACTTTCCAATTTTATCGGAAGAGAAAGAGAAGCATTCTTATTCTAACTCCCATAAAAAAGTATAAATCTCCTTAAACCCTAGGAACATCTCTATAACAAACCAATCACAGAAGCTGCAACATATATTGCTACCGATCTCGTCTGCCTTGTCTTTGTTTTCCTGTCTTTTTCAGTTTCCTTCGCTCTCGCTTAATCTATAGAAAAGAAAAGATGAGACCTCCCGTAAGAGGTAAGAACCATAAAAGCCCTTTCTTCCTTGTTTTTCGGAATCCAAAGCAACTTACAATAATCCTTAAACTTACTATAGGGTTTTGTTTAATCTAAACTCGATTTATCACAATACCTCTTGCTGAATTGAGGGTTAGGGTTAGATTGTTTTGAGTTTTCACTACTTCAATCCAACAGTTTAATGAGAGATTTACTCATATGCTCTCTTCTTTAGTTATTTTCGGTTTATGTGATTGGTTCATGCTCAGGACGTGGTGGTTACGGCGGCGGAAGAGGTGAAGGAAGTGCTATGAGAGGCCGTGGAGGAGCCCCTAGAGGAAGAGGCCCCGGAGGAAGAGGACCCAGAGGAAGAGGCGGTAGAAGTGGTCCCGGAGGAAGAAAGCCCGAAGGATTGAAGGGAGGGAACAAAGTGATTGTGGAGCCTCACAGACACGCAGGAGTGTTTATTGCTAAGGGTAAAGATGAAGCTCTTGTCACTAAAAATTTGGTTCCTGGTGAAGCCGTTTACAATGAGAAGAGAATCTCTGTGCAGGTACAGTTATTGATCTTTCCTCTTAGATGGAAACAAGTGTTCGAACTAGATGATTTATTTCTTGTTCTTGTTCATATACGTCTCCATGAAAGAGTTATAATCATTTTAAGACAAATTGTTTCTAATTCTTATAGTTTTAACTCTTTGAATTTTTCAGAACGAAGATGGAACTAAGGTTGAATACAGAGTTTGGAACCCTTTCCGCTCTAAGTTAGCTGCTGCAGTTCTCGGTGGCATTGACAACATGTGGATCGTAAGTCCCATCTTTTAATCACCAAAAGAACATCAAGTTACAACAATCTTTTTCTGTCATTACTATAAAGACTTTGGTTCTTGAAATTGTAGAAACCTGGCGCTAAAGTTCTTTACCTTGGTGCTGCTTCTGGAACCTCTGTATCTCATGTCTCTGATATTGTTGGGCCTGTAAGTGAACCCTAAAACCCAATCCTTGATTTATTGCTCTTTGTAATGTTCGCTTATATTTGCTTTTCTGATTGGTAGGAGGGAATTGTTTATGCCGTTGAGTTTTCTCTGAGAAGTGGAAGAGATTTGGTGAACATGGCAAAGAAGAGACCTAATGTGGTACCAATCATTGAAGATGCTAGACTCCCTGCTAAATACAGAATGCTTGTTGGCATGGTTGATGTCATATTCGCTGATGTTGCTCAACCAGATCAGGTTTGATCTTGCCTTATATGTAGAAGAGTCAGAAGTCTTTACTAATATAATCACCATATTGCATTGTGTATAGTAGTATATTTTTGCATAGGAAAGTTTTTCATTCAAAATCAGCAGATGATGATTATACTTGGATGTGGATTCCCCTTCATGGGTGATGCAAACTCCCAAGTTTTTGATGCTACTTTGAATCTTTTTAAAAGCAATGAATTTTCTGTGTCTTAAGTCTATTTTTCAAGATTCATGTCTATATCGAACTATGTGTTACCTATACCATGCAGGCTAGGATAGTAGCTCTTAATGCATCTTTCTTCCTCAAACCTGGAGGTCACTATATGATTTCAGTAAAGGTCAGTAACAAAACTTGAACCATTGATTCAAATCAAATCATTCTCTTTTAATATTGGTGCATTGTTTGTTTGACTATATAAGTATTTTTTTCTTCTTCTTTCAGGCCAATTGTATAGACTCAACAGTGCCAGCACAAACAGTGTTTGCAAACGAAGTGAAGAAGCTACAAGCGGAGGAGCTGAGACCAGCAGAACAACTTGCTCTTGAGCCTTATGAGCGTGACCATGCTTGTGTTATTGGTGGATATCGCCTGCCTAAAAAGAAGAAAGCTGCTGCTACTGCTGCTTAATTAGCCAATCAAATCTCTTTACTTAGTTTGTGATTTTTGTGAGATGTTTTTTNTTTTTTTTTTTTTTTTTTTTTTTGAACTTTAATTTTTGTGAGATGTTTCACGTACGTTTGTACTTTAGAAGCTTTTATTATGTGGTTTTATGCCTTTTTGTGTTCAGTTTTACTTCTGATCTCCGGAAGTACAGTTTTGTTAGGAACACAAATATTATATTTTTGAGGTGGATTTTATTTATATTTTCTTTTTGTGAAACATTTATTTATAATTTGGTATGGTTTTGGTTTTATTTATTTTACTCTAGCAACGTCGTCTTATGAATCTGTTTTGAAAATTTTGACCAGTCCTGAATCATGATTTTGTGTAAGAGTAATTTTTTAATTAAGTGAAATTGGTTCTACTGTATAGTAAAAAATATATAGCATTCATACGTGCAAATAAAAATTAAAAGATTTGTAGCTTGATTTATCTTCATATTTATTACTTACAATTTTACAATGGCAATTTGCAGTTTTTTCTAGTTTTGTCAATATAATCTATTTATCACTGCATTCAAAGAAAATAATAAAAAGAATGTCAGAAGTGGGATTTGAACCCACGCCCTCTTACGAGGACCAGAACTTGAGTCTGGCGCCTTAGACCACTCGGCCACCCTGACTTTTTGATATCTTTTTAAATAAATATTGTAATATCTTGAAAATATAATGTCAGAAAAAAAAATCTCAGTTAACATGAATTCGTTCAAGCTACGTAGTCTGCTTGAAAATGTTAATTTATAGACTTACAGGATTTTTTTTTTTTTTTGTCAACGACTTGCAGGATTAGAGCTTCCAGAAGGCCTGTCTGGAGACTAAAGAGACCAGTTTTTTACTTCTATTTCACCAGTTGTTAGTGGCCACAGGCACAGACATATGGTGAAACCGCCAAAAATATATGTAATGTCTTCATTAGCTTATTTTCATTTTTGTTATATGATCATTAGCAAAATACTTGAAAGTTGTAAAATAACTCTATTGGCTAAATATATGAGGTGAATTATATGTATAACATGAAAAATTATCTATCAATTATTTTAACTCAGGTTTACTACTGGATTAAAAAAATGAAAACGAAATATCTATTATAGGTCAATTATAAGCTTAATTACCATAAATTTAAGAAACATTTCAATTTTACATCCAGAAATTTTTTGATGCAAACAACAGTAACCTACGTCATCAAGAGTAATGGTTTCTCTATTTGCTACATGTAAAGCATAATTGTAACCATAATTTGAAAAACATCAATACATTTCTAACTCCATATCCAAAGGATCCACCATTAAAGAAAGGGTTCACAAACTGAAAGCATACTCATGAGACAGGCATAGGAGGATGATTAAGATCAGTATCCATCAAACCAGGTTCTTCTGTCTCCGTCTCTTCGATTTGGCCGGCCTCTTGACCGTTGTCTGTGTCAGAGCCGCCGAGTCTTTGTTGTTCCTCAGGCGTAGGAGTGTCTGCAATAGCATCACTCTCCATCGCCTCTGATTCGCCTCTTGCAACTTCAGCTTCAGTAGTAAAACCACCACTCATCTGTCCCTCTGTTGATATCATAGATCCACATCTGGTATCTTCTTCCAGAGATCCACCTTTGGTTTCTTCTTTCTTAGCACGTTTCGCTTTTTCGTTCGGTTTAGCTTGGTATTTGGACCGGACCTCTGGTGGCAATAGTTCAACGGGGACAACTCCTTCAATTCCTTGATCAGTAAACTGTAGAAAACCAAATTAACAAAGTTTTCAGAAATAATCATATCAAGCATTGAGAAACCAGAGTTCACGAGTCATAAGAAGCAAGTACCCTAGAGAATCCTTCCAGGTCTTGCCGAGCTGCAAACCGAAGACCTTTCCAGCAGTAAACCTTTTAAGACAGTAACAACAAGTAATGTGCTGTGAGACTTGTTCAATGAGACATCTTAAAAATAATTTGTAAGCCAGAGGATAGTTATATTTACTCTGTTGTTTTTATGATGGTACGCATCCTCTATGCCAGCTGATGGGTCCATCTGAGATTTAAATAAAAACACCAAGTGGGCTGATAAGACAGTAACCATTTCGGAAAATGTCGTTTGTCAAGAAACAAAATGCTATGCTGTCTTACATCTTCTGCTAATGGTTTCCAGTAGTCTGCAATGTCAGGAGTTCGTACACGTTGAGAATCCGTCAAAGCATTCTGTCATGACATCAGAGATACAGTTATTGTAGAGACATAAATTGAAGATCGATACAGTATCTGAGAAAGAGAGAGAGTGGAAAATTGCATGTGGCGTCGATATAACAACAACCCACAATAATACTTACCGGATTTTGATCGGCCCATCTCCACAGTTGAGAGAGTTCTTTATTGCCCAATCTCCATCTTTGCCTCCTGTCAAAGCAAAAGACAACCCCCGTGGAGCTTAATACTCTTATTTAGATTTAGTAGTTGCTTCTCACTTGCAATAAACTATTGACTAGAGATAACCAGGAGAAAGCTGAGAGACAACTCTCATGTCTATCAATCTCTTGCACCTAAAGTATTTCTAATTCTCTAATGGCTGACACCACCACCTAGGTACGTGATTACATGGGAGAGAAGCGGTAAGATATAAAAGGTCTATTCCCATACCGTCTCTTTTGTCCTGCACTGGGTGATTTCTTCTCTATCGGTTGCTTTTCAAATGGTGGGCATCCATCACGTTTCCACCAGACCTGTTGTTGTATGTATTTAAAGAAATCATTAACGACCATTGCCTTCAAGCCAGAAAGTAAGAGAGAAAGCGGCACACCTACCCAATTCTTTTCGCGCTCCAGTATATGCTCAACTGCACGGAGGAATTCTTTCCCTTTAGGCGGAGTTATCTCAAGCAATTTTTTTACGCGATCCTCGCATGACTTTAGTTCCTCCTTCTAGGCCGAGAAAGATACACCATTGAGTGATTTTTTCATAAAAATCGTATACACGGATATAAGATAGGTTTGTCAACCTTTGAAACAAAGCAAGAGCACATTTGCTCATTGAAAAGGCAAAAACACTGACCATGGTTTCAGATGGCAGATCTTTGTCGTTCTTTCCCGGTGCCTAACACGAAACAGGAGTCAATTGTACCAGACTACAAGAGAGAAAGTAATTTTAAGGTGTCATTCTTGAAAGACATTTACCCTCAAGTAATCAAACAGAATGAGGCACTGAAGAAGAATATGTCGTCGGAAACTCGAATCCTTTAACTGTGACCAAAAGTGAAAAAAAAAATGTGTTAACTGCTAAGTTCAGAAGTTTATATTATCTGTCAACGCATCTCAAACGCTTTCTACACAGAGAGATACAACATACATATATATGCATATGTGCGTGTGTATCCTCATCAAACTTACCTCTAAACCCATTAGTTTACTACTTGTTAGGTATTTTATATTAAAAGTTGCTGCATCTTCCTCCAAACTGTTAGCCTCTCCCTCTTCTTCGCTTAGTGGTTGAGCGTCGAAGGTGTTTAATACAACCTACACAGGCAGTTCAAGAAACGATGTCTAAAAATATTACTCACTACCACCAGCATAACTTGTCCATGCATATACATGTACGTCTGAGACAAGGCAATGCATTGCCAAAAACCATAGATCACATACCCCCAAACTAGATGAAAATTTCTGCCACTTGGTAGATGCGGTGGTAAGAGAAGCGGGATTACAGAAATATTCCTGGAAATGAAACAAAATTCTCAATAAAGGAAGCATTACCTCAATAAAGTAACTAACCAAGGGAAAACTGAGATGCTATATCCAGTAAATGATCTCATTTTGTATGATAAGCAAGCAGAAATTCTATGAGACAACCCTTACGAAAAAGGCACAACAGAGTTCCCTACAAAGTTCCTTTGACTAATACATACCTGTAAACTCCAAAATGTCTTATAGAAGTTGAAATCTACAGAAATTCCTGAGAAGCAAAATGGCATAGACAGAACGAATAACACGTATTAGAAGGGTCTAATGGATATAAGGAGCAGGAACCATTATATAAGAGTTTTACTTGCCTTTTGGAGGATCTTTTTCATATTTGGTTTCATTAGATGTATTAAAAACTCCTTTTATGTTCACAGCTGCAAGAAGAAGTCAAGCAAGTAAACGTCACACAACTTGTAAATATTTACATCCTAAAACTCGTGTATGCAACAAATTATGAGAAACCCTTCTTACCTGAGCGCTCAGATAACGGAAAAAAGTGAGCCAGAAACATAAGAATTCTTCCACAAAATACCACATCATTAGCCTGTATGCCAGGTTGTGAAAGCAGAAAAGGAATTAAACAAAGAGTGGAAGTGACATAACTGAGGGAACTAGAAAAGGGTGAGATAGTGAACCTTTGAGAGTCGCCGGAGAAGTTGGTTGCAAGTCCTCAACATAACAAGTTTTCCACGTGAAAAAAGCTCTTGCTGCAAACAATTGTAAACATCCAAAGTCAAAAGACTAAGATACTCATACAAAGAAGACAAAATATGATTACATCTTAAAGACAAACCTTGCCCAATATATCTTGTTTGCTTTCAATATACCCAAAAACATCTTTACAGTTTTGCATGGTAGACATCTCCGTCAAATCCTCAAGCAGCTGGAATATCATGCCACCTTCAACATGCTCTTTCTCGCAAAGATAAAGCACAACATCTAACAAACAAAAATGCAGGAAAGACAGTGAGAGGTTGGACAAAAGTACCCATCAACAATCAACCACGACATAATAAAGTAACACACTTTCAAATCAGACTAGACAAAACGCTTCGAAATAAAACTGCTAACCTAAAAGATGAGGAATCTGTCCATGTACATCATCATCAATCAACTGACCATACTGCATTATCTGCTCTCCTGATTGAGCAGCAGAAGCCTGAACACACACACACACACACCCCAAATAACTAAATCAACAAACATATGCGTACTTAGGAAACAAATACACACAGTGGAGAGAGAAAAAAACAGACCACAAGCTCTTGGAGCAACGTCCGGAGCATGTTCTCAAGCATTTGATTTTCATCTTGAGCCAACTTTGTTTGTTTCTGTCAAATCATATAATTAATAAAGAAACGAAAACAGTAAAGAGTTTCTCGCCATAAGAGAGAGATCAACACTGATTGATTCCACAAGAGAGTTAAACCTGAGGTTGTATAAACTCTTGAACGGTTTTGAGTGCAAAGCTTTCAATTGGACCTCTCTGCAATATAGCATCTCTAAATGCTTCCTGAGAAGATGAACCAATAAATAAATAAAAATCAATTCTTTATTTTCTAATCGAAATCTGTAAACAGTTGAGTCGTTAGATTACCATTCTAAAGGAGCAAGCTTCCACCTTTAAAATTGCTTTGCCTGCAATTTGGTAAAGTAAAGAAACCCTCTTTATCCCAGAAAAGAACCCTACCGGATAGTACCGTCCGTCGGCGAACAATCTCACGGGGAAAGCTTTTGAGCTTTGGCGAGAAACTTGAAGGGGAAAAAACGACAGTACAATCAATTTAGGATTGTTTTTGTAATATAATGTTTTTTATTTTGTATTATGATCCCTATAATAATACGTTGGTTTGATATTAGCCTTTAATAAGTTTTTACCCCAAACTAAGTACTTAAAAATTTAATCAACCCTTCTCTCTCTTCTCTCTCTTCTCTCACTCCTATTTTTCAGAGAGAGAAGGCGAATTCCAGTGGTTTTCACCGGATTCTATTTTTTGGTGTAAAATACTTCTGATTTCATTGGATATTTTCATTCTATTTGTCGGATTCTTTTATTCCGCTAGTCGGATTCTTCTCTTCTGTTGATCGGATAATAAATTCTGATGTTTCAATCGGTTGTTTTTTGTTTTGTTTGTAAACTTCTCTTCCTTTGCAGTTTTTAGTTCTCATCCAAGAGAAATTCGATGAGTTGTCTTTGGTCTTCTTGTGCCATCTGATTTACTTGTTCCTTTCAAAGTGGAGTAAAGTTTCATCCCTCCTTTGAGAACAGACTTATTGTCTACGGGTGAACTATCATTTTTTTATAGTGAATCAAGTTGGTGGGAGATCCTTCATGAATCTGGAGCGGATTAAGCAATATTGGGATCTTTGTGACGTCTCAATATATGATCTGATGTTTAGGTTTCTTTAAGATCTCTGGCGGTTCAAATATCTGATGGTTCATGGAGTTTCAATCTTTCAACTGTGGTGACCATTGCAAAAGAAGTTCATGGTGTTAGCTATCGGGAGGAGCTTAGGTGGTTTTCATGAAGATCGCCGGAAAAAACAGTGCGGTGAACGGTGACGAAGGTTAAGTCGGTGAGCACCGTTTTGTTTCAATCAAAACATATACATATTAGACACGTGTAGAGCATTCACTTTCTTTATCTTTTAGTTTTATTGTAATTGTAATGATGATTTTAGTCTGTAATTGAGCCTTTCGATATGCTTACCTTGTAAAGCCTTTTTGGGCTTCATTAATGGATGTGGATTAATCAAACTAGTGTACCATATTTTGTAAAACTTAATAATTGTTTTTAATTAGTTTTTTGATGGATCTCAAAAGGCATGATTTAAGAAAGTTTTTTATTTAATTATGAAGTCAACCAAAATTTATGATTTAATAAGAAAGTCAACAAAAACTTTGAAATTTAAATGATATTTAGAAAGTTGAAAATTTAAATCACTGTTTTTAGAAAATTAAAAATTTAAATGAAATTATTTTCATTAGTAATCCAGTATTTCCAAATATCGCCATAACCTTGGTTTTTGTTTTCAAAATTCCAACCCTTTCTTTGCAGAAGAACACTTTACTTAACAGTTAAACTTTACCAAATCCTCTAATCCATAAAAATAAATGTGTATATTAAATTACTTATAAACAAATTTAAGTGGAATAATAGTTGTATTTATCAAAAAATTAATGCAGACCAATAAAGCGATAGAAAAATTTATATGTCTATTTTTTTTTACTTAAATAAGTTTACTAGACCAACAAAGAGGGATACAATTTCCATTTTTATTTATAAAACTTAAACGCAATAAATAAATTAAGATTTGTATCTCAAAATAGGAAAAATATCATTAAACAATATCATTAAAGTGTATACTTTAATTGTATAACAAATTCATAACATTAAAGTGTTTACTATTGATGTTTCTTCTATAAAAAAAACAAAATTTTAAAGGAAAAAGCAAAGTTACCAATTTTTAAATGCAAAACTTTGAGAGACTGATATGGAAAAATGCAAACAAAACAAAAAATTATTGAATTTTATGGTTATTAATAAAAAGTGAAAATCGGAACAAAAAAAAAATCTTAACTCATTTAACACCTTAACTTTTATAAATACCTTTTAACACAAAAAAAACTACTATAAATATCTAAATATTTGGGTTAACCTTAGAACTAACAAGGAACCAAAAAAGATTAGAAAAAACAATTGATTTTATCTATGAATTTCTTTCTCAAACTCATCACATTAATGTTTACAGTTTATGTAATTCAATGTAGAGTAACAGTAAGAAATCCAAAATCTGTTAAGGTAAACTAAAATAAAATATTATATATATTCATCCAAGTTTCAAAACTAATCTTGTAGATTTATTTATGGTATATTGATCTTCAATACATTTTTATATATAGTTTAATGAAAAAATCATATATGATTGTGTGGATATATATGAGCAACCTTCTTTAAGTCATCCACTACTCCAAAATCATAAAATTCAGGTATTCATTCATCAAAATATATTTTCATACATGTTGTTATCTTACCAACCTAGTTCATTTTAATTTTTTTTCCTTGTATTTAGGTTATATTTGAAGCATTGTAGTACGTTTCATATAATTCTACATTTTTTATAATTTTAAATAAAATTAATCTCTTTCTTTTTTCTATTTTTTGCATATATTAAAACTTATCTATAGATATAATATATATTCTTAAAGTTTTAGGATTACATTTATATTTAAAACTAAGGTTCTGATATAACAAAATCTAAAATTAAATATCTAATTAATTTATCTAGATATGTTTTGATAATTTTCAGTTATATATTTAATG
Organism: Sisymbrium altissimum; assembly: GCA_900406495.1. Classification (NCBI taxonomy): domain Eukaryota; kingdom Viridiplantae; phylum Streptophyta; class Magnoliopsida; order Brassicales; family Brassicaceae; genus Sisymbrium; species Sisymbrium altissimum. Next base: position 8,699 of record OVBI01001451.1, on the reverse strand, counting down.
GGAAATGTGAAAATTAATGTACTGTTTTAAGATAATTTTTGGAACTAAAGTGTATGTTTATATATAATAGTAGATTTCTTAATAATACTAACATATTTTATAGAGTATACGTCTTTTTAATGTATATATAATAATATGTACATATGTACAAAAATTCATTTTATCCCCAAAAATGTTTAAATATAGTTTAGTGAAAACAATGAATATCTAATATATTTTATATCTCATGTATTTATGGTGTAATTATATAATTTTGAGTAGTTGAAGCCATCGTTTTCCATCTCTCAACCAAAGAATCAAAGTAAAATTGAAAATCAAAATAAAAAATACATCAAGTGTTCCGATGGAACTGTTCCTATACTGAGAAATACAAAAGAATATTTCACAAATGCTCATTATTGGGCTAAAAAACACTTCAATCCATTTACAATCGATAGTCATGGAACACATGTAAGCAAATACTTTTATTACTTGTGTTATGAATGTTATGAATATGTATATTTTGAAAATTTCTGGAGTTAGATATAAAAATCTAACTACAACTTTGTAAATTTGAAGATTGCTGGAGTTAGATTACGAGAACAAGGTCCTTATCATGGTCTAGCAGCTTGGATGAGTGTACATGATTTAAACATTAGTGCAGACCAAACTTCATATACTACTATATATGTAGGCAGTGGAGTCAATGATAAAGTTAATTTTATCCAAACTGGTTGGATGGTAAACTAATGTTGATATTATTTTAATTTATTTTTAAAAAATAAAATGATTTAAAATAGAGTTCACTAATTTAATTTATAGGTGAATCCATCTCTGTTTGGTGATGGACGCACATGGAGTTACGGGTTTTGGAAGGTACATCAATACTATTAAAACATAAACATAATTATATATATTAACATTTAGTCATATATTATATTACGTAAAATGTCATATAATTAATAAAATTTCAAAATTTTATTAATGGTAAAATTATCAAACTAATTATTAACTTCACAATATCTTTTAGTATCTTTAAAATTGAAAACATTAAGATATATTTTCTCTTTTAGTTATAATATAATCTTAAATAAATATTTTTTTATCTATTTCAGTTTTTTCAAATATTAATTAACGAAATCCATTAAATAATTATTAAAATATTTAAATAAAGTTGTGAAATTAAAATTTGAAATATAAAATAAAATGAGATACTGAAAATTATACATATATATTTAATTTACTAAATAATTAAATATTATAAATTATGCAATGTTTATTATATTAGATAATATAATGGACGAGTTGGATGAATATTTTTTACGAAATGATGTCCATTGTAGGTTTTTCTATTAAACATGATAAATATTTATATTACTGAAAAACGGAAAAGAAAAAATTAACATATTTTTATTATGAAAACATTTAAAATAAAATTTGATTAATGGGTTAAAAAGATAAATTAACTTATTTTGGTTATAAAAACATTAAAATTAAACTTAAACCAATGCAAAATGGATTAAATAGATGGATTATCTTACAGTGATTATTTTATTAAAATAAATATTATAAAATTATTATAAAAATCATGATGATATATTATAGTGCCAGTTAAAATTATGATCCGACTAAATAAATTTTGTCTAAAATCAACTCATCTTATATTTCGACTTCTAAAAATAAAAAAGCGTTAAAATGGCATTCGCTAACATATTAAAATTTAGTAAATTATATGATACATAATTACATATATATTAAATAAAATTGCTAACACATCTCAAACTTTCACATTTACAAATATATTTTATCAAAAAAAAATATCATGAAAAAGTTTCAAACAAATTAAAAAAAATTTTTTAAAAATATATTCCTTTATGTTATATTTATATTTTTGTCAAAAGATAATCCTCCACTTTCAAAACAGAGGTCAAAATCTAGTTTTGAAATAAATATAGATAACTTTTTCATGTTTTTAATAAAATTAAAAAGAAAAAAATAATACTAAGTTGTGGTTGTATGTTCAGAAAAATTTCAAATCGGATTTTTTTTAAACTATTATATTGTCTAAATTTTTCTTCACACACATCGGGAAAAAAATATTTAAATGGCTATTATATTTTTGAAATGAAATTCTATAAAAATATATCTTCAAAGTAACAATCTTTACTCCACAAGATGAAATGAGAATTTATTTAAATGTTATGATTGATATATAACTTGTACTATGTTTCAAATCTAAGTAATTCTAAAATAAATATATTGGGTAATATTTATATACTTAATTAGGTATTTTGGTATGCATTTTATGTCAATGTATACTGTTAACTACTTTTTAATTATCATATTGTATATTAATATATTAGAACTAAATAATGACAGGGTGCTAATGGTGAAGGGTGTTATAATACAATATGTCCTGGTTTTATTCAAGTATCTAAAACTGATTATTTAAGTGTACCTTTTCCTTATCCCCGCAAAGGTGATAGAGCTGTTTATACCAGTATTATTCAGGTATGTTGATATATTTATTTATTTAGTAACAAGTATTATTTTTGTAGTATATCAAATCTTTTTTATTATTGATTAAAGGATAAAGAATCAGGAAATTGGTGGACAAGTGATATAAGATACAATGCACCAGATGTATATATTGGTTATTGGCCGAAAGAATTATTTGATCTTATAAGTACCAATGCGGACATTGTTGGAGTTGCAGGAGTAGTACAAGCTTCTCCTTCCGGTAAAAGCCCACCAATGGGTAATGGTCATTTACCAACTAAAGATGAAAAAAAATCAGCGCGCGTTAAAAATTTTGACATCGTTGATTCAAGATTTAAGATCAAAGGAAGTAAAAAATTTAAGTTAGAAAAAATGTTAGATAACAACAAATGTTATGGATTAAAAGATGGAAAAAAACATATATTTAAAGAATATTTTTTGTTCACATATGGTGGGCCTGGAGGAGATTTTTGTGGAATTTAATATTTCAAAATAATGGTAAGTATAGCACAATTATATTATTCATGTTTATGTTCTAAGTATTTATATCTTACATATCAATTTAAAGTTCATTTCTATATGCAGTGTGATCTCTCATCTTATCTCTATATCTCTATATAATATTATTCAAGAAGTCTATTTCAAAAAATGCTTTAAAAAATCTTATTATTTACAATGTATGCCACTAAAATCTATTTGGTTATAGATTTATGTTTATTTTTATAATAATATTGATTTTTTTACTAATAATTAATAATTATTTTCTTTAATCATCTTAATTAACAAAATACTGAGATATGACAATAATTCAAACCAAGATATTAGTTACCAAAATTTTAGGAAATAGATATTACTCCTAAATATATTATTATATAGAAATGTATTTTTGTTTTATATATTGTTTATGACTCAAAACCTTAATAAAAATAAAATTTTTTTTACTAGCTCAACAAATTATTATTAACTATCATTGTTTAAAATTTAAAATCTCTGCAACATTAAAAAAAAAATTGAAAAAAAATAAAAATACAACTAACAAAATAATTCTTTAGAATCATAAACTAATTTGTAATAGAATTTAATTAAAAATTATAATAAAAAAATACAAAATAATTTTCTTCTACGCAGAAGAAAGAATAACCTTAACTGAAATAAACTGAATAACCGAATGTATACTCATACGCAAGATAATCAAAAACTCAATTCATAAAATTAAGATGCGGACATTAATAAATAAACTTATAGTTCACGGAAATTATATCATCACCCTATGTAATAAAATTTAATTATGAAAAAAAAACATCAAACCAAATTTTTTCAAACTAAATTATAAAAAATACAAAAAAATACTGTGATACGCGTAAACGCGGGTTAATTGCTAGTACTATTATTAGTTGAGAGTTACATTTTTAAAAATATTTCAAAAACTCTTTTACTGACAATGATGCCATTACTTTTGTTTGGCAACAGATTTTATAGTATTCTATCCATTTTTTCTAATATTTATTATTTCCTAATTACCAAAATTTTAAAAAGATTCTATGATTTTATTCCAAAATTCTAGGATTTTAGTTTCAAAAACTGTGGACCAATTAAAAAAATGACAAAATAAATGTCTAAATTATATTTTTATTTTAAAGAAAATTAAATTATTATTATTATATAATTTTTATAAAAAAAATAAGAAATACAACATAAAATATGAGATTTAATATATTTTAAATTTCATACTAAATTTTATATAATCCAAATATCACTGTTTCAAGTGGTATTCATTATGATTGACTTTCATACTTATTAAAAATCTCTTTTAAGGATTTGGAGACATGAAGTTCCCTTTTGGATCCAAATGGAACTCATTCCACTTCTAGAGTTCCGTTTTTGGTCTTTGGGATTGTTGATTAATGATAGCTCCATTAAATGAGAAACAAGGTCTAGATCTTTTTATTCTTTATTTAAGAGTTCTCTAATGCTTATTTCAAGTGGGATTCATTGTAAGAATAAATGACCTAGAGTCTTATCAATTGGTGTATGACAAATAACCAAAGATATGATGTAAATGATAGCGATAACAAATATGATCAAAGTTTTCATGATGATACCTATTTTTATGATATTTTAATCTGATTTATGAAGTGACTATTTATTAAAGCCACTATTTATGTAGTACCTCAAACAAATATAAAAAAAGTATTTTTCTTGGTCAAAGATGAAAAAGACATAGTTTTTAGTTTGTTTCCTTATAGATTTATTAAAAAGAAAACTATAAAACTTATTTTCTTTACTTATTTCTGATTAAATAGTAAAGATGGTATTTATTTTTTAGACATAGTCAAATATGAAATTTGTTTTCCCATAGTTAAATTTTGAAATATAATTTGTAAATTCTAATGGTTGTAACTTGAAACTATTGATAGAGATGAGTTGATATTAAAATTTTAAAAATAAGTAAAACCCAAATAAATAAATAAAAAATATAATCTTGATAGAAGAAGTTATTTTATATAGAGATTACCACAATAAAAAAAATATATAATTTATAAGATTTCAACTGATGATTATATTTTAGAAAGAAAGTTTAATGAATTTATTTGGTCATTAATTTAAATAATAATACAAATAAAAATACACCATCAAGCTGGATATTTTATTTTTATTTATATCCTGGTTGCCAAAAAAGAAAAAGAAAATAAAATAAATAATATTTACATTAATATATTGACATATTGCATAATTTAAACTAACAATGACAAAGGTTAAAATCTACGGTTTATTATGATTTTCATAGCGTAATTCTCATGAATCCTATTTTATATAACAAGATTGTTTACATCTTTAAGTTTTAAGTAAAAAAGGTAAGCAATATAAAAAAAAGTGCTATAAAAATTGTCACGGCAAAATATGAAAAGAGGAAATTTGTTTATAAAATATTTTGTGATTCCATATTTACAATTGCAAAATTATTGGTTAAATTTAATGTGTAATTGTAAAACATAGTTTTTTCATATTTCAAAAATATAATGCTTAAATTTTAACGAGAATTATTTCGATTTGGTACACTTTATTCATTTTATAAAAAAAACAAAGTTCTTCTCCAAATAGATTTTTTTATCTTTGATTATAATATTTTATTTTGGATGCATATTCTAAAATGAATGATGGCAACAACATCCCCCATATGTATCACATTTGCCATATTTATAATCATCCTTGTAGGTACAAAAAATAGTGCACTCTGTGTCTCCTCCATAAAAACATATATTGTCTGCAAAAAAACATTGAACATCGAGCTGGTTTGCTCCATAACCTATATATAAAATACAAAATTGTTAAACCAATATATATATATATATATACGTTAAAAAGACAAATGATATATTCTATACTATTAAAGAGTGTGGTATAAAAATAAATGACCTAGAGCATTAGTAGTTGGTGTACCACAAAGAACAAAAGATATCATGTAAATGACAGTGATAACAAATGTGACTAAAGTTTTTAAGGTGATATCCATTTTTATGATATTTTAAAACTGATTTATTAAGTGACTCTTTATATAGTACCTCAAACATACATATAAATGTATTTTTCTTGGTCAAAGATAGAAAAGACATGGTTTTCAATTTCTTCTCTTGCAGATTTATAGTAAAAAAGTACTAAAATAACTTTATTTACTTAATTATGATTAAATGGTAACTGATATTATTATTCTTGACATAGTCAATTATACAATTTGTATTCCCATAGTTAAATTTTGCAATAGAAAATTTGAATTCTAATGGTTATAACTCAAAACGATATATTGATATTGATTAGTTGATATTAAAATTTACAAAATAGTAAAAAATATAAACTTAGAAGTATATATATTGGAAAGGGATTTGAAAGAATTCACTAATTCATCAATATATGAAAAAAAGGATAGGAATGGTGTGGGGCATATATATAAAAATTTTGAAAAAAAATTCCTCTCATCTGGTACGTTAGTTGATGAACAAAAAAAATCATGAAAATTTTTTTTTCTAAAATACAGTCACTTAAAACCTTATATTTTTTATAAAAAAAGTTATAGTGATACTCTCTGTATAAATAACTTATTCATCAAGATATGATTCATCAGATTTTTATGTGACAATCATTTTACTACATACAAATTTATATTTTTTTACTTAATTGATTTTTATTATTTTTATTAAATAAAAATTATAAATTTATCTACTGTAAGATGATTGTAACATAAAAATCTGATGAATAACATCAAGATGGAGGAAGCTATTGATAGAGAGAGTATCACGATACAAAAAAAGGTTTTAATTAGTGATCATATTTTAGAATGAAATTATGATGAATTTTTTTATTCATCAATATAAACTTAGTAATCAATTATCATTATACCAGATAAAAGTATAAAAACATTATTTACATAATAATGATTAAATAGTATAAATGGTATTTTTTATTTTAGACAAATTCAAATATACAATTTGTTTTCCCATAGTTAAATTTTGAAATAAAAATTTTAAATTATAATGGTTGTAACTCAAAACTAGATATTGATATTGATTAGTTAATATTAAAATTTAAAGAAAATAGTAAAACCCAAATACTTTTACTAAGTTTATATTTTTTACTAAGTTTATGTTTTTTTACTATTTTTGTAAACTTTAATATAAAAATAGTAAAAACTACTTTTACTAAAGGGGGAGGGATTTATTTGATTTAGGATTTGAGAGAATTTGAATTTCCTTCACTAGATTGCTATATGGTATCCATGACACAAATTTGTGTCTACCATTCTAATCTAGATTTATAATGATTCAGAGTTATTACTTATTGTCTATTAGTGTAGTCTCTATATAAACCACCGACAAATATCTCAATCATATCCGGTAAAATAATACCACACATGTGTGCTTTTTAAAAAAAAAAAACTCTAAAGTGCATAAGCTTTTCTGTTGTCACGCTCTCATCCTATTTATATTTTTTCAAAAATTAAACTCTAAACTCTTTTAAAATTTTCAAAAAATTTAGATTTTTTTTTAAATAAGATCCATGTAATTTTTCTCAAAAATTCCAAAAGTAAAAGTAAATTTGAATTTTTTTTTATAAAAAAGAATCCTCTATTTTAGTTTCGTTCTTAACCATCTATATTAGGTTCTATATTGCAGTTGCATTCCAAAAAAAAAATATTCTAACATCATCTTCTACATTTATAGGCGTCAACAAATTAACAACACAACAACTAGGCAAGCCAACCTTCTGTAGGAAATACTATGCTTTAAAACTAAATTTTTTGTTTATTTTTAATTAATTATGTTATATGACGGTATTTGTTGGGAACTTTTTAGTTTGTTGGCATTCGTTATTGCAGAAACTTTTATTTTTCATGCACTGGAACATTTTATTTTTCATAGATTACCAACGATATCTATTTTTGCAAAGTGGTATACTAAAATGGTAATTTTAACAATTACCCTTTTTTATTCAACGCACAGTTAACAAATAAAAACCCCGACAGCAAAACGACAACTACAAAGCCAAGTAACGGTTACATATACACAAAACAATAGTTCAAGAATAAGACGAGGTCCCTAAGGACCATTATGGAAGAAACAAAGATACCTGGAATCAATTAAAAACGTACTGGTTGATTGAAAAAAGAGTATTTGCACTCTATATACAAGAATAATAGCATATTTAGTTTGCTGTCAAATCAAACATTTGACCACTGTTGAATTTTCGGAAACCCAATTTTACCCTTATCTGGTACTGCAACATCATCTTTTATGTATCCGTATATCTTATCTCTTCAATATTTTTCATATCTGATTAACTCTCTGTCTTCTTCTTCTCTTCTCAACATCTTCCATTTTTCTTCATCTCAAGTTGATTTTCTGGCGAGTGGTCAAATAACAAAAATTTTAGTTAAACATAATAAAAAAAAAATTTCAACAACATCACCATATTATTTTCAAAATGATTAAACCAAAAAAGACATACATCATTAATATTTATAGATAATAAAATTATTAACCGGTTATGCTCAAATTTTCCAAATTGGTGAAAACTTACATTTAGGGTTTAGACTTCAAAGTTAGGGTTCAGGGTTATAGTTTAGGGTTTATGGACTCTGAATTTAGGGTTTAAAGTATATTATTTAGTATTTAAATACATACTACATTATGTTTATAGATAATAAAATTATTAACCGGTTACGTTCA
>OVBI01001450.1:0-34248 GCA_900406495.1 Sisymbrium altissimum | reverse complement strand
TCAAAAAGAATTTGAAAACTTGGGAAGAATGTTTGCCTCACATTGAATTTTATTATAATCATGCTGTTCATTCTACTTCGAAGTATTCACCTTTTCAAGTTGTTTATGGTTTTAATCCACTAACCCCTTTGGATCTAATGCATTTACCTTTGAGTGAAAGAACTAGTGTTGATGGTAAAAAGAAGGCTGAGTTAGTCCAAAAGATACATGAAAAGACACGAAAGAACATAGAAGAAAAGACCAAATTCTATGTTATGCAAGCCAACAAGAACCGAAAGAGTATGATCTTTGAGGAAGGAGATCAAGTATGGGTTCACTTACGAAGAAAAAGGTTTCCAAGAGAAAGGTGGTCTAAGCTAATGCCTAGAATTGATGGACCATTTACCATTACAAGGAGGATCAGTGACAATGCCTATCAACTCGATCTTCAAGGTAAGTATGATGTAAGTTCAAGTTTTAATGTTTCTGATTTAGTTCCCTTTGTTTCAGATGAAGAAGATTTGAGGGCAAGTCTTTTTCAACCAAGAGGGGATGATATGGTCATGGATGAGGAGGTTGAACCAGTGCTTGAACCGGACGAAGGAGAGCTTGTAGCTGAGGATTCTCAAGGAGCTAAGGACGTGCTAGAAGTGCCGAAAGGACCTATGACTCGATCCAGAGCCAAGCTATTCAACCAAGCCATTGGTGTATTATTAAGACGTTTGAGCTTGAATAAAAAAGAACCCAACCAAGCTACATTGATCGTGTTGGAAGCTCAAATGCATCAATGAATGGATAAGTGATGCTTCAAGTGCTCTTTTTCCCTATTTTGGTTTTGTCCCACTGGATTTTCCAAATGAGGTTTTTAATGAGGCTTGAGCATCATTTCACATCATCCATTCGTTGATCAGAGGCCATATTCAGGAAATCCTTCATGATTCCGGAAGCTTATTTCATCTTTAGGAAGGCCAACCTAAATCCGTACTTAAGACATATTTTAGAAGTTTAGTCAAACCGTGTATATTTTGAATTTGAATTTAGTCTTTGTGTGTTTAATGTGGTCTAGTCTCGGAGCCTGTACCAAGACTAGTTCGTTTCTCCACATTCCGTCTTTTCTTTCCCTTTATATTCTCTTGTAAACTCTCTTGTCAAATCAATCTATCTTTTATTCAGAAATCTCTTTCAAAATATAGATTCATCTGTTGGTGTGTCAAATCCAGCAAACCCTTAGTTTTTCTTTGGTGTGTCATATCCAGACTGAGACTAAGCCACGGTTTCAAGAGTTATTCCGCAAGTTCTTGGTTCAAACCATCGATAATCTTATTGTTTCCATCACCACGGCTTCATTAGCCAATCATCAGTTATCATCTCAACCTCACAGAATGCCGATCTAGGAATGATCTCATTAGCTTCCCTAAACCTCTCGGTAGGGCAACGATTCGAGAGTAAAGACGATTTGGAGAAACGACTTAAACTTCTGACGGTGAGAGATCGATTTGATTTTAATGTAGAGTTATCTGATACGACCACACTCGTTGTTAAATGTGGAGTTGATGGATGTCTATGGAGAGTTTGTGCGACTACACTAGATGATCCCCCAGCATTTTATATTCGTATTTACGATTTGGATCATACATGTTCTGTAACTGAGTGTTATAGTCGATCTCGAAAAGCAACACCGGATATTTTAGGAGAGTTGTACAAGGACTTTCTCGGCAATGTTGGTCCGTCAATTCGACCTAGGAATGTCGGAGTCTCTATCACTAAGCAATTTGGTGTAAAGATAATTATTAGTACGTTGCGACTGATTTATAGTTATATTACGGCTGGGTTATATAAACGAGTTTATAGGTGGGATATGATAACGGCTGAGTTATATAAAGTTAACGGCTGAATTATATACATGATAGTTATATACTGCTGAGATATTAATCTCTTTACGGCTGAGTTATTTAAACTTAACGACTGACTTATTGTTACCATGCGGCTTGACTTATTTGTATCATTTTCCATGTGAACAGATGGGTTATTGGAAATAATAAAAAACGCTAAGATCTACAAGGGAAATCGAGATGGGAACTCCTGAGAGTGGGTTTGAAAACTTGCCTTCTTACTTGTACAACATAAGCAGGGTAAATCCGGGTACAATTACACGTCTTCAAATCAACGAGTTTAGAAGATTCATGTATGTGTTCCTTGCATTTGGTGCGAGCGTACATAGGTTTCCTTTCATGCGCAAAGTTGTAATTGTTGACGGTACGTTTCTCACTGGTAAATACAAAGGGACGCTTCTCAGAGCACTAGCGCAGGATGGTAACATTTAGATTTTCCCAATTACCTTCAGTGTGGTTGACACTGAAAATGATGATTCGTGGTAGTGGTTTTTTACGCAACTAAAACTTCTGATTCCTGACGTTGAGGGTCTTGCGATAATCTCGGATAGGCATAACTCGATAGGGAAAGCAATTGGGAATGTGTATCTGTTGGCTTCTCGGGAATTTGCACTTATCATTTATATAAGAACATCTTGGGACGGTACAGTGGAAAAGATGCCTTTCGTCTGGTGAAGAAAGCGGTAAGATGTTATAGGATGCCTGATTTTACTGCGATATACGAGGAGATTGAAGCGATTCATTCTCAACTCCATCGATATCCTGAAAGAACCGATTTACGATTGTGGGCGCGTGTTCATTTCCCGGGCAAAAGGTATAATTTGATGACTATGAATATAGCGGAATCAATGAACAGAGCACTGTCAAATACTAGAACTCACCATATTGTTCGACTATTAGAATCAATACGGGGTATGATGACTAGATGGTTTATTGAACGGAGAGAGGATGCTTGATCGCAGGAAACCACGGTTTCGTGGGGTGTCGAGAAACTACTACATGTAAGCCAGTCGATACAGTTCATAAGTCAGCCGTAATATTTTATATGTCAGCCGAAACATTTCATAAATCAGCCTTAACATTTTTTTATTCTGTATTTATAATAGGGTTGTGTTACTGCCGTCAGAATATTGACGGTACAGAGGATTGATGAGTATCATACTGAAGTTACACATAGATCTTTTGGGGAGTCTTTGCATGTCGTGAATTTGGAAGCAAAAAGATGCACATGCCGGCATTTTGAACACGAGAAATTACCATGTGTGCATGCAATCGCAGTGGCCGAGTACATAAATATTTGTCGTATATCCCTGTGCAGTCATTACTATCACAACAATTATTTGGTAAACGCATATGCTGAGTCGATCATGCCGGTAGATTCAGCGCTCCAAGAAGTTGCACTTAAGAATAAACGTCTTAGGAAACAACACACATGTTCTCATTGTAATCAGGTTGGACATAATGTAAGAATTTTTCCACTGTAAATTTATTGTATTACCACTGGGTTATGGATTTTGGTGACCATAAAATAAGTTATGTATAATCAGTGAAGTTCCTATAAGTCAGCCGTGAAGTTTCTAATAGTCAGCCGTGAAGTTTCTAATAGTCAGCTTTGAAGTTTCCTATAAGCCAGCCGTGAAGTGTAATATATCTCGACATTTCGTTTTTGGGCGGGAAAGTCAGCCCAAAATTCAAAATATATGGGCGGGAAAAATCTGCCCAAATTCCTTTAGGTTAGGATTTATTACGATACGGCTGACTTATGGATTAATCACTTTACGGCTGAGTTATGGATATATTACGATACGGCTGAGTTATTTTTATAATACATCATGGTTGTGTTACTTAATTACTTAACGGCTGACTTATCTTATAGATACGGCTGAGTTAGTTTTACAATACATGACTATGCCAATAAGCAATAGCAGCAAAATATGGCCACACTTAACATTCACCAATTACACACACGACTAATCAAAAGAGAAACTTTCCACAAACCCATGCCATTCCTCAATAAGCAACACGGCCACACCCATTTTTTGAATCGTTTTCTTTACCATATCTCTAGCCATTTTCTCCATTGTTGCATTCGCAACCAAAAGCTCTGTCTTCATCTTCTCATCCATTCTCTCTTTCATCTTTTCTTCCATCTTCGCAACCATTGTTTTCAAACACTTCATATTGTCCATCAAGAAATTTCTCAATTGGTTCACATCTTCCACAAGCTTCTAATGCTTTTCCTCCACCATTCGTGTCTCGTCTAGCAACGCTTCATCTACCCGTTTGAAAAGATGGGTTTCCAATTTCCTCTAAAAAAAATTGTTTTTTCGAGAACTGTCAAAATGGAAACCACGACAACTTCGACTAAAGAAACAGACATTCAATCGAGTAGGTTAGGATTCAAATTTTTTTACCTCCACTGCAATCTCACATCTGTAGAATTGGTTCGAAATGGATTCTCAGCTGTTTGAGAAACATATGTCAGAATGTTTCTCCCACACCAACATCAATGAGGAACTCATATTGTTGACCATCGATTGCTGAATCGAGATGAAGCAGAAGACGATGTGCTCATGGCTTCGATTGCTGAGTCGTCTCTCTCTCTGTCGTAAGTCAGGAACATCCCTAACCCCTCTTTGTACAATATGGGTTGGATTTGATTCTACTTTTAATGGTGGAATTACGACTTTTCGTTCTTGGGTGGGAAAGTCATCCCAAAATTCAAAATATATGCGTGGGAAAAATAGGATGAGTTATGATTTTGATTTTTGGCTGAGTTATGAGTTTAATACGATACAGCTGACTTATGGATTAATCACTTTACGGCTGAGTTATGGATATATTACGATACGGCTGAATTATCACTTTAACCTATTTGTTCTTAAACTTGGACAAAAGCAAAGATCAATAAAGAAACGGAAAATTTCTCAATTACAATCACCAATGCAAAGATCAATAGAAAAAAAAAGTTCTCAATTACAATCACCAATCTTTTGTATTAGGATAATCCACGAAACAAAAGAAGAAGAAGAATATCCCATGTTTTCTCGTCCAGAAACATTGATCACACATATTCGGACCCTTGCACTCGTCGAACCAATAAAAAAATTCGTCATAAGGAGTACACAGACAGATGTATATATTGTCTAGACTATCTTCTTCAAACACGGTCTTCTCGTCTTTCAATATAGGAACTAGGGACATTCGGCGTTTGGCAAAGGTAGAGCTGATCGATCGAATAGACTCCTTAGTGAACAGAGCAAGGTGCGTACTATTGTCCCATAGTATGCTTCGCAACATTGCATACGTGTACAGAGCAAGCATAATTCCTTGTTCTGCGGGCAATCTCATCTTAGCTAACCCATCCTCCTTTATATGAAGACAAAAAGAATATTGACAACCCTTAATGTAAACAGCACATAGATTACCATGATCGTAGCACTCTTTCATAAAAATCGCAAAGTTATTCCAGTAATGAAAATCGAGCGTGAAAGATCAACTGATGCATAAACGGAAGGAAATTCACAAATCTCTCTGAGTGCTCTGCATGTCATCTTCAAACGGAAGTGATCTATTAAAGATCTTTTGGACATATGCACAACGATAGATTCGCGTAAATATATATGGAAAGGAAAGAAGTATCGATGAAACCATATCCTTATATGTTTTGTTTTAAGAGAAGAATAAGCAGAAAAGAAACCGATATGTCAATATATACGGCTTACTTACTAAATGATACGGCTGAGTTATGGTTACTTTAAAGCTGGTTTAATTAATCGGGCAGGTTTGATTCTAACTTTTTATTGGGTGGAATAACGGTGATATAATTAACTATAATTTAATTCTTCACGCGTGTCGTGATTGTAAACGTCTCGAGTTTGTAAACGTCGAGACATTATAATATTTTTTCCACCTAGTATAGAAACACGAAACGTCGTGACCCAGCTGAGTTATGTTTAATTACTTCACGGCTGACTTACTAAATGACAGGACTGAGTTATGGTTAACTTCAGGCTGAGTTATGTAAATTACTTCAGCTGACTTACGAAATCAAAATCAAAGATCAATTTCCCAAAAATTTGCAATTCTCAGTTACAATCACCAATCAAAAGCGTTATGATAAGCCATGAAACCAAAGAAAAAGAAGAATATCCTAAATTCTCTCGGCCACAAACATTGATAACACATATTCAGACCCTTGAACTTGTCGTACCAAAAGTACCATTCTTCAGAAGGTGTACACTTACAGGTGTATACATTGCCGAGAACCTCTTCGTCAAACACAGTCCTCTTGTCTATGAAAGCAGGTAGACGAGGATGATCGAACCTTCTACGATGAAGAAAATCAGAGTTGATCGATCGAATAGACTTCGTAGTGAATAGAGACAGGTGTGTACTATCGTCCCATAGTAGACTTCGCACCATTGCATACGTGTACAGAGTAAGCATAATTCCTTGATCTGCGGCCCATCTAATCATAGCTAACCCATCCTCTTTTTTTATCAAGAAAAAAATAATCTTGACAATCCTTAATGTAAACAGCACATGGATTACCCTGATTGTAGCACTTTTTCATAAAAATCGCGTCGTTATTCAAATCATTGATATCAAGGTCAAAGAGATATATTGATGCATACACGGAAGTAAATTCATTAATCTCTTTGAGTGCTTTGCAAGTCATCTTCATACTGAAGTGATCTTTTATAGATCTTTTAGACACACGCACAACGATAGCTTCGAGTAAGTCTATCGGTAAGGAAAGTAGAGAAGCCATATCCCTTTTTGTGTAAGAGATCATGGATAAGTAGAAAAGAAACCGAAGTGTATCTATTTATGTGTAAGTGTTATAATTAAAACAACACGGCTTAATAAACGGCTGAGTTATGGTTTATTTATTTATGATTTATGGTAGGCTGATTTATGGTTAACAAACGGCTGGTTGAGTTATGGTTAATATATGACTGAGTTATGATTTATTTATTTATGAGTTATGGTAGACTGATTTATGGTTAATAAACGGCTGAGTTAGCGTTAATGTACGGCTGAGTTATGGTTAATATACGGTTGAGTAATGATTTATTTATGATTGAATTATGATTAACGATTAAATTATGATTACTTTACGATTGAGTTATGATTACTATTTGTTTGATTCATATAAACATACCATACTAATAAGTGAGAAAACATTTGTTTATTAAAAAACCTAGTTCCCAGGTGGTGTATACAATCAAAACCCAAAATTATCAGGACCAATTTCATCAAACTATCGATGAGAGCAAACCAAACTCTATCTATCACCTATGAAGGCTTCTCGCCTCCATTCGCCTATGTAATCCTGAACAGACACATTTGAGTTCGAAAACACGATTTAGCCACCTGATTAAAACTTGTCCAAAGTGTCAAATTATGCTTTGGATCCCATGTGTACTTTTGCTATAAAAGAAAGGAAAATAATTAGTATTGCCTGATTTATAAAAACAAACAGATGTGAAAATATGTTCGGTGCTTACAGCTAGTATGAAAAACCATCGTTCCTTAAAATGATCGGGAATGAAGCAGTAAGTCGGCCACTCGTGAACCCAGCCCTCTCGAAGAATATCTGAGATCGCCATCGAGAGATCGTGTAGAAATTTAAACCACATAACAGTTGTTTTGTCAACATAGAGACCCGGACCAGGGTTTAGAATAAGGAGGTTTTCCCGATTCTGAGATATTTGTATTGCAGTGACCCAGGTCTCTAAGTTGTTTGACCAATGAGGAATAATCGACATGATGTGTATGTTTTAATGAGATTAGGTTTTTGATAGGAGATGGTTAGGGATTCTGTGCTATATATAGGGAGAGATGGGAAAACGAAACGTCGCCGAGTTAAAATGACCAAATTTTTCCCGTCTAAAATACGAAAGGTCGCACACTTGACGGCTGACTTATAAGAGAGATATAGGAAGACGGCTAAGTTATATGAATATGGATAAGGGTTTAGGGTTTAGGGTTTAATGTATATTATTTAGAAAGTATATGATTTACACATTGAAACTGAAACAAAGTATACACATCCAACTAAAAACACATTGTATATGGTTACTGTATATGATTTTTGGTGTCAACCTACATCTATAGGTAAAGTTTGTAGTACTTGTAAGACAACATATTTCTCAAGATCAAGTCAGAATCAACTTGTAAACACAACGAGCTTAATTATAATTTTATTCATTTATACACATTCGGTTGATATATATTCATTTGATATTAATAAACAAAGCTTAATTATAATTTTGTAAGTCTTACATTTTTGAATTTAGGGTATGTTTGAGGTTTGGCTGAGTTATATAATTACCTTAAAGCTGAGTAATATAAATGAAATAGAGCTGAGTTATCTAAACGAAATGATGAGTTATCATAAGTTAAACATACTACATTGTCAAATACAAAAAAAAAAAACTAGGCCATCCCGACCAATCCTCCTTCATCGTTGATTTCTGCTGCCATCTTCACCTGTATATCCTGAATATTTGCATCGGATATCCCATCAAACGTTACACCAAGCGCTAGACACTCGATAAACTTTAATGAATACACCCCACAATCTCCAACTTGGGTGTTTTGGGGAATGTTTTAGGCCTTTCTCCTTTTGAATGCAAATGTCTTCATTTTTTTGCCAGGAATTACTTCATTAATCATTGCAGGTAACATCTTCGTCAGCGGCCTAAAATGGTTTAGCATTTTCTGTTCACTTTCTTTCGTGACATGTCGAATGATGGGATTGTAGCAATCAATCTTCCCCTTTAAAAAATCCATGTCAAACACGACCCAATGATCGCCTCCGGTTTTAATTACACCATACAAGTGATCGACATCTTCGAACCACTTCCTATTTGTCTTCAGGTCTGCGGGTATCAAACCGTTTATCAAATCCTCATAGCCAAGTCCTTTAAATATGAAATTCTTTGGTTTCATCTTGAACTACTCGTACTCTTTACCAATCATATAGCGTATGAACCATTAGTCCAAAAAGGCTATGCGGTTGGAGCAGAATAGGATGGGCGATTGCATGGACCTTTTGATGAGGACTCTTATATACGCAGCAATATGCTGTGCAATGAACAAAAGGTCAGCCATCGAATTATCATAACCCAGCCATGAAGAATCATAACTCAGCTATAAAATAATCATAACTCAATAAATAATTATAACTCAGCTATAAAACAATCATAACTCAGCCATCAATAATACTTAACTCAGTCGTAAATTTGACTTACATTGTCATACAACCATCCAAAATATCTATCCATCCAAAACTTCCTTTCATACATGAGGTATATGTAGAACTTAGCCTCCTCGCAAATTTCTTCTCTGGATTTTCACTATCACAAACAATTAAACACAGTCAGTTTAGGCAAATCTTACTATTAGTTGTATAAAAATGGTGTAAAAGTCCTTACACGAATGTCTTCATGTGTTCCCTAAGTTTATCCAACTTAGCATGGTCAACAGGTGCAAGTGGATCGTAGATTGCTGTGGAAGGTTCACAGTTTTTCCTCATACAGGTCATCCCATTGTCTCCAATTCGAGGAAAATATGGAGCAGGAGGGGCATTTCTCAATGTTAACCCATCTGTAGCGAATTTAACAGCTTTAGCCCGATATTCCTTAATCCTGTTGTAGGTCTTTGGTGTTTCACGTGACCGATCTTCATTGAGTTTTGCTCCTCAGGGGTTCTCTCTGTTGCTTTTAAAAACCTAAAAGGGGAAAACTTATGTGCAGAGGAGACCTAGAATGACCTAATACCAGGTTTGCCTAAAAAGACTCTAGATGGTAGTGCAGTCATGTGAAAAGTGCAAGAAAGAGTCTCAAGTCACAAAGAATGTACGCTTAGAAATATGTAAAATTCGGATGCATCACTTCGTAAAGCATCTATAACGTCGTCTGTAATCACCACCGAAGAGTCACAACATATCACAAGATGGAAGCAATTGAAAATTTTAGAATGAAAAATGTGAAGTTTTAGGGATGACAATGGAGAGGAGATGGAAGAAAATGAGGTTGTGAGAGCATTTGATGTGATTTAATCTCACAAATTTAGGTGGTTGAAGCATTAAGAACTTCAAATTTTGTTGTTCATGGTGGTTGAAACATTGATAGCTGTGGTACAAACGTAAATAAGCGAGGGAGATGAGGATATAAATGTAATTATAATTTTCACCTAAAAAAATTAAATATGAAGTAATGGCATTTTTGTGAATATTATAGGGACACAAGGGTGGGAATGGGAGAAATTGGCAAATATTGGAGAGAGAAACAAATGTGGTTATTTTTGCAATTAACCAATATTTGGGGTTTATTTCTGAAAACACCTCAAAATATTTTGATGAAACTGAATTTTTGGCTGTATAATCTTATCTGTGGTTTCACTTTAAAAGTTGAAACTGGAAATAGAAAAAAAATTGCTTTTTTTACTCAACAACTTTTGGCCAAATACTAAGTTTATCTAAACCATAGTTTAATGAGGTTTGATGTATTTTATTGGACATTTATTTTTAGCCCAATAAACTGAAATAGTGATAACAGAACAAATTTGTTTTATTCTAAACAAACCCAAAATAAAATCATACAGTCATTAAATGAAAACAAGTCGTCGAAACTTTTTTATAAACACATCTAAACAAATAAAAAAGTTACAGTAAATTATATATATTGGAAAAGTATTTCCTTTCTTCTCCAATTTATCTGCAATTCCATCTATCTAAAATCTTTAATTTTCTCATCATTATCTCATCTCCACATTCAAAGAAACTATCATATTTTCAAAAGATTTTTACCTCCGATATAACAATTAGTCCACTAATTTTTTTCTTTATCCCCTCCTCTTTTATTTATCTCTTCTTCTCCATTGTCACATATGTATTCTTCTTCCCTTCTTTAATATTTTTTGGTAATAGCTTCTTCTTCTTTTTTCCTTTTTTTTTTTCTAACTTTTTACCAAGATTTCTGACTACTTTTCATTTAAATCCAGCTTTCCCTACTTCTAAAAGTAATACTCGTTGATTTTTTTTATTCTATATTTTATATTGAAGATGACAAGTGATCAAATTATTGATGAGCTTACATCACAAATTAAAGAAAAAAATTCAGAATCTTTTATTATAAATGCTTGTTAACTTCTTTTTAAAATTCATTTGTTTTTTTGTCATGTTCTTAGGAAACAATTTACAGTGATGATGATGCTAATGATAGCTTAAAAACAAAAAGCAAATCAAAATTCAAAATTTGCAGAGTGGATGGAAGTGAATAGCCACCAAGAAAACTTATGCAAAAAGCATAAAGAAAATTCAGTTAATGGTGAATTATTTTATTTGAAGCTTCTTTTAAATAAAACCAAAAGTTCTACCGGTTTTGAAGATATATAGACCGTTAATGGAATTCTATATCCGACGTTTCAAGTAGCATATTATGCTCTTTCTCTTTGAATTAATTTTTTTTATATATGTTATTTTTTTCATATATCCAAATGACCAAATTATAATAAATGTTTTTATCAGGCAATTTTTTATCTTTTTTTTTTGGCAACAATATAATAGAACAACAAATCGAAAAAAGTCAGGGTGGCCGAGTGGTCTAAGGCGCCAGACTCAAGTTCTGGTCCTCGTAAGAGGGCGTGGGTTCAAATCCCACTTCTGACACTTTAATATTTTTTGTCATTTATAAAAGAGAATAGCATAATTATTTTAAGGGGGAATTCCCCTTTTTAGATCTTTATTTGGTCTTAAATGCAAAACTAGACCTCATAACTAACAGATGTAACCCGGGGAAGTCTGCACATAATATCATCGAGGTTGATTACGAATGAAGTCAACTTAGTAGACCGACAAAGAAGTTTACTATGTAATTATATATTAAATTTTAATTAACAAAATTATAAAAAAATAACTTGATTAAACTTCTGATCAAATAATAACCACATAGACTAATTTCAACTAGGAAATGTTGATTATGTTATAAATATTTGATTTAGAGTTTGTTTAGGTGGACTTGTAAAGAAGTTTTCTAAGTAGATATGTAAAGAACTTTACTCCTTAATGACATCTTAAATTTTAATTATAAAAATTAATTTGATAAAACAATCTGTATACATTATAAATAATATGAAAATTGTCATCTATATAAAATAAAATTTCATAAAAATGAGTCAGTTTAAAATAACAAAAGTAAATTAGGTAGATATAATTCATTTATGGTTTATTATAGATAGATACTAATGTTTAGGATATATATAATGGTTAGAGAAAACACAAATATTTTATAAACTAAAATTTATGGTTTGGTAAATAATGTAGAATTTATATTTTTAATATTTAAAATGTAAAATTATAAATATACCAAGCAAATTTATAATTTTATGTAAAATTGTATTATTCATTCGATGTTTAGGGTTTAGGGTAAAGTAGACTTCAAAATGAAGTATGAAATTCAAATTATTAAAGGTGGGAACAGAAATAAATAGGCGGGAAACGAAAATAAATGAGTGGAAAACAAATTATTAATAAGCGAAAACCAAAATTTTTACTTAGTTATTAAAAATTATTAACCTGACTAAATATTTTACTCATTTATATATATAAAGAAATTTACTATACAAAAACCCTAATTTTACCACAAAAAACAAAAATCCACCCGCCTCTCTCACTCTCACTTGATCTATCCTCCAGTCGGAGAAAAATCTGAAATATCCCTATGTGAGAAAAAGAAAACTGATATATCCCTGTATAATCTGTATATCCCTCTGGCATGTGAAATATCCGTTTCACCCTTCATTAACTCAATGAAAAAAAAAAAGACTCGGAACAGACACAGGCGGGCAAGAGGAGGAGATGATCCACCCGGTCCAGGGGAAAGATCAATCCGCAAAAGAGCAGACCAATCGGAGGTGAATACGATCCATTTCCGATTGTCCCGTCCCCTCCCCACCCCGCGATTATTGATCTCACAGGATTTCCTCTTCCTCCTCCGACATTGTAATGGACGGTTTTCCATTGCTAAGTGACTGCCATTTCCTCTTCCATTGAAGCAAGCATTGCCATTAAATCGAAGCGGATCTGCTGCAGAAGCTCCATTCTGAGCAATTGAGAGGTAAGGTTCGTTTTCATTAATCTATGCAAATCGATTTGGTGGGTGAGTTAGGATGGTGGATGGGAATAACTGGATTGTGTTTCCGGTGGTGAATCTTCGTATTGAATGTGTTGAACCCAGAAAATGAAATTATGTAGTTGTAGGGAAATAATAACTAGGTAGAAATTAGTATTACTGTGTGATGATGTATAACTAGTAGAACTGGTAATACTAAGTCTATATGTATAACTGGTAATACTAGAATGGAAGTAGGTAGTATTATTGAGAAGAATGTAGTACTGGGTAAAAATGAGTACAACTCGATAGTTTTGGGAAGAACTTGGTAACACTGTCCTGTCATGACGGTTAATTGGAATATAGCTGATATGTTTTTTTTTCTTTTATCAGGAGAGAATGTATGAGAATATGAACATACATTTTGATTATGGAGGAACTTATTCAAAGGATGAGGGAGAGGATATATGGAATCCTGAAGGTCACATATATGGTTTATCGTTTCAGACAGCCATTGAGGAGATAACATACTCAGTGTTAGTAGGTAGAATATGCGGAAAGATTAGGAAAAATGAAAGTACAGGAAAAATGAAATTTAGCCACATTCCGCTGGTAGTGAAACCTACTTGACAATCAGTCATATGTGATGATGAAGATGTGTATGTTTACCTAAAGTCGATGTATAAAGAGCTTGTAGAAGTGTTTTGCATGTGGAGTTAGTGAAAGAGTTGGAAATTGATCAGTGGGGTGAGCAACAATCTAGAGCAGGTCGAGGAAGTTATGTTGGGGTGAATTATAGTGAGTTGCGGGTAGGTGAAGTTAACAATGGGGAGATGACTCTCTACGTGGAGAGAGGAGGACGTGAACCAGAACAAGAGCACGATGAACAAGAATATGAGGTACAAGAACCTGAAGTAGAAGAGCGTGATGAACAAGAGCGTGGGGCGATTGACATGATTGGAGAGTGCGAGAATGTATCCGGTGGGGAGGATGATCACCATTCAGATGATCATGTGTATGATGAGGTAAGACGTGATGAACCGAGTAGTCAGTTTATATCTGAATGGGAAGATGAAATTGGTTTGGAAATAGGTCAAGAATTCATAAGTAGGGGGGCTGTGCAAGATTTGGTTCGTAGATCTGCATTCCATAATTGTTTTAGGATATGGTTGTGCAAATCGGATCTGGAGCGATTAGTGTTAAGATGCCGTCAAAAAGGTTGTTCTTGGTATGTACGAGCCGAAAAGATCAAAGATTCAGAGATGTGGTCTATTAGAACATACAAAAGGATGCATGCATGTTCTCGGGCATAGGCCAGTACGATGAGGTATAGAAGGAAAGGCACACCATGACTTATTGCAAGTCTTTTGCATGATGATTATCCTGGAAATTTTGCGACTCCAACTGCTAAAGGTATCATGAGTCTGGTGCAAGGAAAACTTGGAGTGAAAGTGTCATACTCAACCACTTTAAGAGGCAAAAAACAAGCAGATACAGATGTTCATGGTAATCCAGAAGAAAATTATCAGATGATGTATTGTTATATGCATATGGTAGAGAAGATGAATGCTGGTACTAAAACAAGTTTATTCATAGATGAAGAGAAAATGTTCAAGTACTTTTTTGCCGTATTGGGAGCTTGTGTACAAGGGTTTCAAGCGATGAGAAAAGTGTTAATTGTAGATCCCACGTTTCTGTCGACTGTATATGGGGGTGTGTTAATTTTTGCGAGTGCTCAGGATCCTAATCATCACTGTTATCCGATTGCGTTTGGTGTTCTTGACGGGGAGAAAGATGCACGTTGGAAATAGTTTTTTAAAGAACTGAAAACTGTTATACCGGACTCTCAAGAATTGGTATTTACTACTGACAGGAATGCAAGCCTCATCCAGGCAATTCGTGAAGTGTATCCATTTGCAAAGCATGGGTACTGTCTTTGGTATCTGTCCCAGGATGTAAGAGGAAGAGTTTCTAATGTCAATAAAGACATAGTTGCAGAAAAATTCAGAGAGTGCGGTAAGATTTATTCGGAGGTTGAGTTTTTGGATGCGTATGATGAATTTAGAAGGAGATATCCTTCAGCTGCAACGTATCCGGATGATAGTGTTGAGGTTGCAAAATGGGCAAGGTGTTACTTTCCAGGCGAAAGGTACAACATAGACTCCTCGAATACTATTGAATCAATGAATGATGTTTTTAAAAAAGCGAGAAAGTACTCGTTATTGCCCATGATTGATACGATAATTGAAAAATTCTCAGAATGGTTTAACACCCATAGGAAGGACTCATGCGGGGGATCAGATGGACATAAACTTGTGCATTTTGTGGAGAATGTAATGCACGATAGATGCAAGGAAGCACATCACTTAGCTGTTACAGAGCTAAACAGCTTCGACCTTGAATACAGTGTAACGAGAAAAGATGGAAAATGTTATGTGGTGAATTTGATAAGGAAAAGTTGCAGTTGCAGGCGATTTGATATAGACAAGTATGCTTGTGTGCACGGAATAGCCACTGTCATATTATATATGAAGCGTGAGGATAAGCCACGAGATATTCATGTACACGATTTGTGCTCCAAATATTATTGTGTAGAGCAGTGGGCATTGGCATATTACCTCCATCCTACACCAAAGAAACAGGAAGGAAACAAGAGACAAGGTTTCCGTCATCTGGAGAAAAGCGCCGTAAGAACAAAACAAGTAATAAAAGAGTGAAGGGAAGACGCTTGGCTGATTGATTTGAGCCGGTTCAGAGTGAGACAGTTGAGAGTGAGCCTTAACTCGGTGTATTGAATTGTATTTCTTTTGATTTCGGAAGTTGTAAAACTGGGTCGAACTGTCCTTTTCATGGTAAAACTGTGTATCGTATTGATGGAAACATTCTTTATAACATGGTAAAACTGTGTTTCGTTTTGGTGGAGACATTTTTTAAAACTTTACCAACTGTGTATCATATTGGTAAAAATGAAAACACAATCTAAGGAAATATATAAATACGTATTGAGGATATTAATTATCCACAATATTGGATAAATAACATAAACTTAAACGCAATTATGGACAGTCATCGGAATATATAGACAAACAAAGCTATTACCTTTTATGATGACTATCTACACTAAAACAGAAAAAAATGCGTACAATGTATTTTGTGACATGTGACTGCAGAGAAATATTTGTAATGTACTAAAAACGCGTACAAACAGCGGTAAAACTAGCAAAGTTAAATTCTGATCATGAAAAAGACGGCGCACATGTGAAAAAGACGGCGCAAATAGGAAACGACGGGCTACAATTGTTATTTTACAGCCCACATTAACGTTATTTCCGTGCCCACTCAGGTGTTATATAAATTTGGTTTTATGCTCTTTTTTTCATTTGACAAAACTCTAGGGTTTCTTCCCATAAGCCACCACCTCCTTCCTCCTCTGGATTCCTCATCCTCTACTGTCTGGATCTCGGTCTCTCGTTTCATTGAATCAAAAGTAAGTTTGTTTATATGTAACTCTTTCCAACGCTCCGTCATAGCCTAACCCCATTTATACTATTAACATCAGATCTGCGAAATGGATCCGAATGACTCCAACTACCATTCCGACAAGATGAATAAGTATTTAATGGAAATACTTTACCATGTTACGGATGCTGATTATGGCATAATGCATCGTTGTCTTTGTGAAGAAAAAAATCATACGGGAAATTCTCCAACCCGCAGTTGAACCTGACGCTGCACATAGATACTTCACCTGCAAAGCGGATAAGGTTAGTGTACTTAGTAAATATTAGTTGAATATTAGAAGCATGGTTGAATGGTTGAATATGTGCTCTATATTTTTAACTGCAGAATGATGGGCTACATGCAAGGAAAATATGGATTCACGCTATCGAAGAGGAGACTGAAAAATGTCACACAGATTCGGGAGGTGTCAGAGAGGTTCTCAGAATTCGCAGACTTTCGAAGGCAGCTAGCAAAAACTCGTGAAGAAATTGCATATCTGAAGAAGATCATTTCGGGTCGAAACGATGCTTAATGTGGTCCGCTTAATGTTGTGGAATGTACTTTTCTAATGTTTTCTACGTTCGAAAAATCCTCTTAGTAACCTATGTTGTAACATCAGAATTCGCAGACTTAATTATGTTTTGGTATTAATCACTACTTAAGTTTTCATGATACTTCTTTTCCGTACGTTACAAAGTTTTTCCTAATAATACTAAAAAGTTAAACCAACATAGTTTTTCCTACTAATACTAATGTTACAAATTTAAACCAACATAGTTTTCCTAATAATAAAGACCAGAGCTTTTCCAAATAAAACGAATTTCACACACCAGACCAGAGTCATACTTAGTTTTTCCTACTAACACAGACCACCATAGTTTTCCCTAATAATACAGAGCAACATAGTTTTCCTAATAATGCATTACGGTTGCTCTTTTTGCTGCTTGCTCCTCAGACGAGTGTTTGGCTTCTCTGTTGCTATGTTCGCTGCTGCTTTTTCATTCTGCTTTCCCTTTTCTCCCACTGAGGCTTTGTCTTTTTTCTTTACATTTTCTCCCATTGGGGCGTCTGCCTTTACCGTTTTTTCCTTCTTCTTCGCTTTCGCCTCCTTCACTTCCTCCTCTTCCAGGAATTAAAAAACATTAATACAAATATACAGACGTATGCTCTCCTAGAACACTTTCTACAATAATATAACTCTTTCTACCTTCCTTTTCCTTGTGTATATCTTAATCCTTTTCCCGTCTTCTCTCCTTACTTGGCTACATCTGCTACTACTTATCTTTGCCACCTCCCGCCTTCTCTCCTTACTTGGCTTCTCCAGTTCCTTCACATCCTTCTCTGCTTCCTCTCCCTGCTTCTCCGGTTCGTCCACATCCTTCTCTGCTTCCTCTACCTGCTTCTCCGGTTCCTCCACTTCATTCTCTGCATCATGTCCCTGCTTTGCGAGTTCCTCCACTTCCTTCTCTGCATTCTCTAGTTCCTACGCCTAGTGTTACCAAATAATATCAATTATTACCATCTCCCTTTCAGTTATACCTATAATTACTAAGTATTAAATTTTTGTTTTATAACTTACCTCCCCTTCCTTCTCGGGTTCGTCTCCTTCCTTCTCTGAATCCTCTCCCTCCTTCTCTGCATGCTCTACTTCCATATCTGCATGCTCGTCTTCGTCATGTACATGCTCTACTGGACCCTGCATACATGCACTCTCTAGTTCCTGCGCCTAGTGTTACCAAATAATACCAATTATTACCATCTTCCTTTCAGTTATACCTATAATTACTAAGTATTACAATTTCGTTTTATAACTTACCTCCCATTCCTTCTCGGGTTCGTTTCCTTCCTTCTCTACATACTCTACTTCCATATGTGCATTTCTCAAATCACTATGCCCGTCTCAGAACTGGTCATCCATTTTGTCGAATTTGCCTTCTACCCTCTAGTTGTTCGTTCACATAAGCTTCGACTGGTGCGAACCTTTCTGTCAACCCTTTCAAACTTTGATCCAACCCATCAACCTTCTCATTAAGTTTCTTAAACTCTTCTTCCATCATGGCAAACCTCTTCACCACCTCTGCGATGCCCGAATCCGCTATCTCAGCACTCTGGCCAGCATTTTCTTGGCCCACAACGTCCTCCACATTCTGATCCTCTTCATTTCCAGCTTTTTCTCGGGCAGCCACATCACCAACATACAGCTCTTCAAAAAATATGCCTTTTTCTTCATTGATAAGGCTTTTTGTCCAACCATCAAACACAACATCATCATAATCACGGTCATCTTCTTCACCCACAATTTTATCCAGAACCAAGTTTTCATCAACAGTTGCCTACAAAATACTTTCGATTTCCTGTGCATATAAACAACTAATATTAACATGCTTGAATTGATAACTACTTTATATTCTGAATTTTAAATTTTAACCTTTGTGTCTCCAAGTGCATCATTTATTTCCGACAGAGGAGATCCAGTCATAGTGCTCTCTCTATACTGACTCTTGCACATTCTAGGACAACTACTTTCGAATTTCTTTGAAGGTTCTCAGAATTTTTTCATTAGATGTGGAATGGCTTCAAACGCTAAAAGCTGCACAAACGAAATTATAGTTATGTAATCAATTCAATTATGTCAATCACATATGGTATTAATAGCATTTAATAATTTTTACCTCCAAAGATGTACATAAACTTGGAAAAACAAATCCTTATTTCCCAACAACCCCTCTAAAATGATCCATGCAACGCTCTATATCCTTCATATTTTTCTCAAATGTCAACCTTCCCCACGGAAATGTCTTACACATCTCTAGATCATCCGCTGCTCTTATAAAAAAAATGGCTCCACCGAGGGTGCTCCTTTTCCTACTCTACTCTTCCCTATCAGTACACTGGATAAGAAGTACAATACCGTCATTTGCAACCTATCTCGTCCTCCTTTCATCTTCAGCAGCTTTTTTTCCACAATTTCGTATGTAATCTTTGATCCCTTCGGAAAATTCCTTACAGCAAAATGTATCCCCCCCAGATTGTTTATAATATGCTGGCAAATTTTCACAATTTAATCCTGATATGAGGGCGTGCTCTCTGATCGAATATCTAATAGGCACACTATTCACGCAGAACCATGCTTCCTTCTTCTTTTCCGTTTTCACTGTCCTAAGCAGGAGCATCTACATACCCATTAACTTGTGATATTTCTCTTGCTCCATGTGGAAGAAGTGCTTGAATTGCTCGTGACTATTAAACCATTCCATCTCACGCTCATTGTCTACTAATGTATTCACTATATCCACGGCTTTCGTGATGTAACACCTCGTAGGGAGCTTCACTTGTTTTTCATACTCGCTAGGGCTAAAGTACATACCCAATGGTTGCAAACAATCACTTTTTCCATGTTTTCCTACAAAAAATATACCAATTTCACAATATTTATTTTTTGTTATATATATTCCTAACAGCTCTACCTAATTTTTCCCAGTCTATCCGTTATATATTTTTCTAACAGCTCTACCTAGTTTTCCCCAGTGTTTCCAACTCATTATCGTTTCCCTAAGTATACCATAAGTCTACTCAGTTTTACATTATTCTTCACTAACTACTTCATACCTTCTCGTTTGCGCCTAGATTGGACTCGCTGACGGTTCGGCTGCTATCTTCTCCGTCAGTTCTTCTTTCCCCTCCACTTCCAATTTCTGAACCTTCAGACTCAACGCCATTCTTAGATGTTGGATCACCCATTGCTGGAATATGTTTCTACATCATTTACAAGGTTACACTTATTAGATAAGGATTCAATTTTTAAAATCCCTAGAAGTACACCGCCTGACCAGTAATTATTGAATTCAACATACCTTTCCAATGGGATTGACCTTCGCTTTTGAGACACGCCGAACAAATCAGTATAGAGTACGATGAAATTGGGATTCACTTTCGGTTTTTCCGAGTTTTACTTTGAAGGAGAGGGATAATGAGTTTGTCCGTTCGGATTCCCCGACACTGTCTTTTAAATTTTCCCCAATTTCATTTCGGATCCTCTTCGTTTCAGATCTATCGTATTCGGGTTTCAGAATCCGGGTTTATGAATCCTATTTGATTATGTTGAATTTACTCTGGTTAGGTTATAATTTCTTTAGGTTTTGATGGACAAACTTGTAATCAACCAATTTTTCGATTTAAAAATAATTCGCCTAACTCTTATGTTTATTAGGGGGACATTTAAGCTTCATTTATTAGATAGGGAGACTTTCCAGCCATTGATCCCCTCCAGTCCTCCCTCTCGCTTCTTTCTCTCTGCTTTCAATCTGTCTTTCTCTCTTCTTTCGATTTTGTTCTCACTCTTTAATTGTGATTATTGACTGAATTTTTTCTGCTTATTCACATTTAAAAGGCCTAAACCGAAGCAATCCTCGTCGGGTGTGGTGAAAAAGCTGGAGAACCCTGAAGTGAAACATCAACTGGGTTGAGAGATTCATCTTCTTCTCCTTCGAAGATTCAGGCACACGATGAATATTCACGCAGTCAGGTTAAAAATCTGATCATTTTTGAGAATTACATAAGTTCAAAGTTTGACCCTTTGCGTATATATATGGATTTTGACCTCTGAATACTTGTTTTCGGATAGCAGATTCCAAAGTTGTGGGACCGAATAGGGTACTGAAAACCGAGGAAGAGGATTTCGCCCATTAATCTCTTCTGGCAAGAACTTTGAGGAAAACCATTCTGGTGTGGTGATGAAGAAGGAAGAAGGAAGAAGGATTAGGGTTTTCTAATGCGGGAATGAAATTAGAGAATTCTTTTACTTTCGAGGCTCTTCAAGTCTTCACGGGATTCGGTTAGGCTGTGGAGTTGGAATCGGCAGTGGTGTTCCTTTAAATCTCGGTATATGTACTTTCCTTTGATTTGATTCTTAGTCTGTTGCTGCCATTGATGAGTAGAGATAGATTTGATTCTTCATTGTTCACAGATGGTCTAGACTCGTTTTTGAGTTATTTTGCTTCATCTCTAGAACTTATTGTTCGCTTTGAATAAGTATTGCATTAGGGAGGTTTGGTTAGCTTCATCTTCCCTGTTCAGCTAAATAGATGCAAGAAAAATTGAAACTTGGAAAGAAGTTCTTAAATTGATCCATGAATCGATAAAGGTTGTGACACATTGTGGGAATTGAAGAGGTTTAGTGAATTGAAGAGATGAAGAAGACAAAGGTTGTGTTCTGAATCAGTTAAGTTTTCGAAAGACATAGATCTTGTTTCAGTATAGGATTAGCTCCGAAGTGGTCTAATATAGCCATATGTCTGAATTTAGCTCAAGTTTATGTAAATGTCTTAACTTTGTTTCTGAAATATATTGATCCTGGTTGTATATTCGTTTTATTAAGAAGATGGAAAGTGTGAATCAAGAAAGCTTTGTGTTTTTAAGTTTTTGCAGGAACTAAATAGGTACAATCTTGTCATGCAGCAAGAAAAAGAAGAAGTTTAATATATTACAAAGATCGAATTTTGTTTTGTGTATATTAGAACAAGGAGATGATGCGGTTCAAAGAGGTATATTACTTTCCATCCTGTCTGAAAAAATTAAGAAAACTAATCTTATATGTAGTAGTCTCACCTAATTGTGAAGATTTATAATTCATTATTGCCTCATCACTGGATCTGAATCTTGTGATTCCCATTATCGGATAGTTTCTTTTAGATTAGATTTTGATATATCTTTTTTTTTGGGTCTGTCTGAATCAGGAGAAAAAAGGAAAAAAAAAGCTTTTAGGAAGTATTTAGAGTCTGGTGGAGTTCTTGATTCTCTCACCAAAGGTATCCGTAGTATCTTTTTCTATACTCCACCATTACTTAACATCTATTGCGTCAGTTATTTATTATAAAATATCTTATTCTGTGGTGAAAGAGAATTTGATATACTTTTTTGTATGTTCTGGAACACAATCGTGGTATTGAATTTAGTTATAGTTGCTTTGTATGAGCAGAATGACAAGCCTTCCTCTGCTTTAGAGTAAGTTTCTGGACACGTATTTTGTTTCTAACCATTATGAATTAGTTTGTAAGAGGGTACCATAATGTGCCTACTTATAATCTTAAATCCAGGTTTTACTGAACTAAGTGATAGCTTTTGTGAGAAAGAAAGAAATGCTGTCAGGCAGGAGTCTCAACGCAAGAAGCTTTTTAACAAAGCTCACGGCTCAAGGAAATCTCAAACACCTCCCCTTATCCAAAGTAAAATCATTCAGCACTGCCCCTTTCCACCCATCATCCGCCAACCTTGCCAAAATCGAAAAAAGGAAGTGAGAAGAAAACAACTCCAACACGGTGGTCCGAAGAACGCGATACCCTCCACCTAGCAGTCAAAAACATGTATCCAATCTATCCAAATAAAGGATTTATAGCGACATTCTCCCAATTTGGGATGCATCTCTAACAAATTCATAAACATAAACTCTCTTCTAACCAGTGCTAAGAATCGGATCACCTTCCAAAGAAAATAATCATTCATCTAAAACCCAATACAATCCCGTTTTTCTTCGACCCAGTGACTTAAATGTGCAACAGCTAGGTAACCTTGCCCAAGTTCAACAGCAAGAAGAAGACGATGAAATAATCATCTTACCACAGGAGAACAATGCTGATTTGGTAGCACAGTTCAACCTTAGCCTTGTTGTAAGAATGTTCCACCGTGAAGGAAGAAGTATTGAAGCTCTTATTGCTTTCATGCCAAAGGCCAACATATGGGACGTGGAGGGCCAAGTCCATGGCATCGATCTGGGCAATTCACGCTTCCCGTTTGATTTCAACTCAGAGGCTAGCCTCTTGAAAGTCCTGGACAAGAGACCTTGCCATTTTAATAAATGGTCCTTTGCTCTAGAACGTTAGATCCCTCATGTTGGAGATACTTTTCCCAACACGATAACCTTCTGGATCAAAGTTATGGGCATTCCCACCCATTTCTGGATGGAGGAAATATTTACAGCGATACGGAACTCACTGGGAGAAGTAAAAGCTGTTGATGAAAAATCTGCAAAAATACAGGTGCTTCTCAACAGTGACAAACCCTTGAAGTTTACAAAGAGAGGCAGACTCCCAACTGGTGAGGTGGTCAAGCTCGAGTTGCTTTACGAGAAGCTTTACCAGTGGTGTTTTCATTGTGGAATGATCTCACATGAAGAAAAAACCTGTCCCCACCTCTCGGAGCAACAGAAGAAATAAAGACTTACAGCTAGGGAATCCGCTAGAGGAGGAGGACCTTCAAATGCGGTGGTTACAACAAACCCTCTCCACGACAATCATAACCATCAGCAGCAAAATCAGGGACCACATATACATGCAGTGAGCCGCAGCACAAGAGATCCATATCTGGACACTCGAACCCCGCACCATGACCACCCGGAAGCTGAAGAGAGGAACCTGAAACGAGCAACCACCGTGGAAGCTCGTCAACCTCCCCATGAATAATCGGCTTCAACAGATGCCCTCAGCCATCAAAATGCTAGACCCTTGGATCACAGTGGCCGCACTGGCCGGGGTAACGTATAGAACAGAATCCACTCTCGTAGTGATACTTTAACCATCGATCAGAACAACCGTGACACTCGCCGGCAAGGAAGAACACGACCAAGATCCACCAGACGCCACAACAAACAAGCTCTTAACCTTGACTTGGCAATTTGCAAGAGACGGTACCTAGACTCTTATGAGAGAAACAAAGGAAGAGGCCAGTCTAACGGTGAAGGCGAATCCTTGCATCATAATATGCATATGACTCGGGGAGACTTTGAACTACCCCATTACCACTGGACAAACACATCAGCCATCAAAAAATACCTCATGAAGTCAAAGAAACCAATGCCTACTCAAAACAGTGACTCTCAAGAAACAATTTTCGACCCCATCCAAACAATTGAGAAGGCAAGGCAAAAACATTCATCCCCTACCCACATCCGTAACCAACCTTTTCACCTAGATCTAAAACCACAAGAGACAATCAGTGACAAGGGGAAAGCAATTGATATGGGGGGAAACTCAGATTCGGTAAGTTCGACAAAAAAAAAGCCTTACCTTCATGATCCCGGAAGATATGAACCAAATTCCTGTCCTTACATAGAGGTCTTAAGTTCCTACAGTGGTAGAGAATCAAATCACCCCAATTCCAAATGATTCAAATCTGTCTACTAATGGAGTCAAAGCCAAGAGTTGGTTTGAAATTACCGAAGAAGAAGAGGCGGAGGAGGCTATGCGAGCTGCTGCAGAAAATCAGCATGATGTACCCTTGATTACAGAAGACAAGCTCAACATGGAAAAGAAGAATACTCCTTTGCAGGTGTCTGATATGGACCTGGATCAAAGTGAGCAGATCGAGGCCTTTTCCCAGTTTAACACCTTCACCAATGATGAGGAAAATGACTGGGAGGTTGAAGACTTAGAGGATGTATTGGATGCTTTAGATGGCGATGATCTCTTCGGAGAGGATTTGGCAGCTGCTGAACAATTTCACGATCAGTGGAACTTATTGTGCCCATCGAGAGAAGAGCACAAATTGGCAGGAGACCACCAATCTGCTGACGATGGGCAACCCCTCCTTAGCGATACAGAGATTTTTGAAGCTCCGATCAACACCGTCGAGACAGTAACAATTCTCCAGTCAAAGAAGAAAGTACCAGCAAGCCCGTTGGGCTTTGGGCTAAAGAAACACCTACTTAAGAAAGGCCGGTCATCCCCAAAGGCGAAGGATAAATGCAAGGGGAAAGCAACTGGATCAGGCCCACTAGCCAACACGAGTGAAATGATCCCTCCCAATGAGGAGCAAAAGGGCCGAAAACCGAAAACCAACAGAAAAAGTTAAACCGGTGGCTAAGGATAAGCCATCTAAAACCAAAACATGAACGTCATTTCATGGAACTGTCAGGGGGCGGGAGCCGATCTGACCAAGGAACACCTTGAAGAACTCCATAAATTTTTCAATCTTAGTTTTCTTTTTCTTTCTGAGACAAAAACCAATCGACTTTTTATGCAAAATGTGCAAGTCTCGTTTGGTTATGATCATATTTTTACCATTGAACCGAGAGGACGTAGTGGTGGGTTAGCCCTTTTTATATGAATGATCCAAATGTTGTAGTGTCTTATTCGGATAATCGCATAAATCAATGTCCAAACGACCTTAGAAGGACACCCAATAAATATGACTTTTGTTTATGGAGATCCGGTAGTGGAATACCGAGAACGTGTTTCGGAAAGACTTACTCGTATGAGTATTACTCGGAAGAATGCTTGGTTAATGATTGGTGATTTTAATGAAATCACCGGAAACCATGAGAAAGGAGGGGGAAGAAGCAGAGCGGAAGCCACTTTTCTCCCCTTCTGCAACATGTTAGATAACTGTGGAATGATGGAATTTCCTTTTAAAGGGAACTTACTCTCCTGGGTAGGAAGTATAAGGTCGGGTAAAGTTTAATGCCAGTTAGACAGGGCAGTGGCAAATGAAGAATGGCACCACCTCTTTTCCCACTTTTCCGTGGAGTATTTAAAACTGTGGGGTTCGGACCACCCACCGGTACTGGCTAACATCCAGTCTACTATTCAGCATAAAAGAAGGAACTTCCAGTTTGACAAAAGATGGATTAGAAAACCGGGATTCAAATAAGCAGTTATTTCGGGATGAGGCATTTCTGAAAATGGAGGTCCAAAAGCCCTCAAACACAAACTAAATTCATGTCGACGCCAAATCTCTATATGGAAGAAAACTCTGGCTACAAACACGGCAAGACTTACAGAAGAACTTAAGGATAAAATCGATATCACCCAAGCCGACGATAATTTCTCTCTAGAAGAACTAGAAGACCTCCATAGGAAGCTTTGTACAGCCTTCCATGAGGAAGAAAATTTCTGGCAACAAAAAAGTAGGGATATGTGGCACAAGGCGGGAGATAAAAATACAAAATTTTATCATGTTATCACAAAACAACGGAGAGCACGCAATCGTATAATTAGTTTAAAGGACAGACATGGGAGATGGGTTGAGAATGTGGTAGGGATATAAGCAGTCGCCACAAACTACTTCCATGACCTCTTCTCATCATCAAAACCATCATACTTCACGGAATCATTACAGTTCATTTCCCGGAAAGTACCAGAAGAGACTAATCGTTCCTTGCTCCAACCCCCAACCCTAGAGGAGATAAGGGCAGCACTCTTTGATATCAACCCAGACAAAGCTCCAGGAACGAATGGCATGACTAGTCGTTTCTACCAAAAATTATGGCTAACTACAAGCCAAGACATCACCAGATTGGTTAGAAATTTTTTTGAGACAGGCTGTTTCGATAAAAGCCTTAATCAAACCAACATCTGCCTAATCCCAAAAAAAGATAGGCCACGAGAAATATCTGAATTTAGGCAAATTAGCTTATGCAACGTGGCTTACAAGATCATTTAAAAGCTGTTATGCAAAAGACTTAAAAAATCCCTCTCGACTCTGATTTCGGAGACCCAGTCAGCCTTTATGGC
Organism: Sisymbrium altissimum; assembly: GCA_900406495.1. Taxonomy (NCBI): domain Eukaryota; kingdom Viridiplantae; phylum Streptophyta; class Magnoliopsida; order Brassicales; family Brassicaceae; genus Sisymbrium; species Sisymbrium altissimum. The sequence goes on along the minus strand of OVBI01001450.1, from coordinate 7,248 downwards.
TAGACGTCAAATAACAGACAATGTTCTACTAGCACAAAAAAACTTTCATGCTCTTAGAACTAACTCACGATGTCAACTGGAATTTATGGTGGTTAAGACGGACATGAGCAAAGCTTACGACAGAGTTGAATGGGGTTTCCTCGAAGCCCTACTGCTGAAGTCAGGCTTCGCTGAAAGATGAGTTAAGCTCGTGATGTTTTGTGTATCCTCTGTCTCATACCAAGTCCTCATCAATGGGGAGGCGAAAGGCCGCATTAACCCATCATTGGGTTTAAGACAAGGCGATCCCTTGTCACTTTTCCTCTTCATTCTATGGACAGAGGCTTTAATCTCTCTCCTAAAAGGAGCAAAAGAAGAAAATCGCATAATAGGACTACGGGTAGCTAGAGCGCCCCAGAGTATCACATCTTCTATTTGCAGACGATAGTCTTTTCTTTTGTAAAGCAGAAGTCCAACAATGTGTTGAGATCATGAACATAATCAAAACTTATGGGAATGCTTCCGGTCAACAAATAAACCCAACCAAATCATCGATCTTTTTTCGGAAAGAAAATTTCCTATGGAGATCGCCTCGTGATAAAACAGACTTTAGGGATAAATAACGAAGGAGGTATGGGAATGTACTTAGGACTCCCAGAGCAAATCTGTGGGCCAAAGAAAAAAAGTCTTTGCATATGTCCAAGACAGATTAGGTAACCGGACAAACAATTGGTCAGCCAAGCTACTCTCTAAAGGTGGGAACGATGTACATATTAAATCACTGGCACAAGCGATTCTGACGTATGTTATGTCGTCCTTCCTCCTCCCGCAAGGAGTGATAAATAACTTAAGCAGTGCTATTTCAAATTTTTGGTGGAGCTCTAAACAAAATAGTAGAGGAATGCATTGGATTGCATGGGATAGCTTATGTACACCTCGGGACAAGGGTGTCTTAGGCTTCCGAAAATTACACGACCAAATTATTGCCCTTGTTGCGAAACAACTCTGGCATCTCATCCAATTCCCCACATTCCTCTTAGCTACAGTGTTAAGAGGTAGGTACTATAACCACTCGAACCCCCTGGAGGAGCGACGAACATACTCACCATCGTACGGCTGGCGGAGCATCATGGCTGCAAAACCGCTCTTATTAAAAGGAATTAGAAGGACGATCGGCTCAGGACACAGCACGAGAGTGTGGAGTATCACTGGATCCCTATCACCCCAGCCCGACCAGTAAATGGCATCATTCCTATAATAGACAGAGACCCAAAATTGCGAGTAAGTAGCCTTATTTATCAGGACACAAAGGAATGGAATGTTCCCCTTCTGCAAGAACTTTTCCAACCCACTGATATAACACTTATCATGGGGTTGAGACCTAGTCAAAACTTTACTTTAGACGGTTACGCCTGGAACCACACAAATTCGGGAGCCTATACCGTCAAGTCATGTTATGAATTAGCACGGACCTTGAGAGAAGAAAGCGAACCCAAAATTTTCTCGGAACCTAGCATCACAGCTCTCCTTAGCCAGGTCTGGAAAGTACAAGCGCCACCAAAACTCATACACTTTATGTGGCAGGCCCTATCAGGATGTGTAGTAACCTGTCAGAGACTTACATACCAGCATTTAGGCACAGATAAAAGCTGCCCTCGCTGTGGAGCCATGGAAGAAACAATAAACCATATGATCTTTGAATGCCCCCCAGCTCTACAAGTATGGGCACTTTCGGACTATCTGTCCCTTCCAGGTGACTTCCCGAGTACTTCCCTATATGGAAACATGGATTTCGTGTTATGGAGAGCAAAAGAGTGGGATATCCCAGCCCCTCAAAAGGATATCTTTCCTTGGCTTATTTGGTTTATCTGGAAGGCTAGAAACGATAAGGTTTTTAATGCAAAGAACATACCGGCTACTGGTACCTTTCAACAAGCTATTTTAGAAGCAGAAAGCTGGAGAGCTGCAAATAAAAAAGAAGATGAGGAGGAAGGAGAACTTTCGGAGACCCCAAGAGCACAAATCAGCTCCCCTTTGACCCACTCAATCCCAACCTGCCAGATTGATGTATCATGGATTGATCATGGAACTGTTAGCTTATAGGAATGATGCCATTTATGGTGTAAGGACAGGAATTACATTTATCTTAAAAAGATAAGATGTGTGATTTAAGAAGATGATGTAAAGATCAAAATGTGTGATCTGAAAAGATGTTTTAAAAATCAGGAAAATATATGATTATCTTAACTTGTTTTGCCATCTTACAAAAAAAAAAATCATAAGTGTTAATAAATTTTTTCAATGTATTTTTTTATTTAGTATTTCATATATAATTTAGATTATGATATATATTTCACCTTAAATATGTAGTTTATATAATTGAAGTCATAAACATGTAAATGAATCATTCTCTGTGAAAAATCTAAGTAAGAAAGCAGATTTCACATTAAGTAAAAATCTAAGTGTCAAAGGTAGATTTTTTTCAAGAAGTCTAATTTCAATAACCTAACTGCATAATAAAACCTAAAGAATAAGAAAAGATTAAAAATTCTTTATGAATTTTCAGTAAAAGCCTTTTTAAAATATATAAACTTCATGTCAAAGTGTAAAGTATAACAGGAAGACTTTTTCTAGAAATCTACTTTCAATAACCTAACTACCTAATAAAACCAAAAACTTGATTTCTCCATATATCTAATATATAATCATATTACACTCATACATAGGCAAGTATATAACCTATAACAAACGCAAGACCAAGAAAATCTTCAAAATTCTTTATAAATTTGCTATAAATGCATTTTTAAATTATACAGATTTCTCATTGAAGGCAAACAGGTTGAGTTCATAAGTAAGTCTACAATCGATGAGATAACTGCCTAAGAAAACCAAAAATTTGATTTCTCCTAATGTATAATATATTATCATGTCAAAATCATAGACTGGCTAGTATATAACCTACACCAAATACAACCCAAAGAAAATTTTCAAAATTATTAATACATTTGCTATAAACGCATTTTCAAAATCTGAGGATTTCCCATGGAAGTCAAACGCGTAAACATCGAAATCTGTCTATACAGTAGACATCCATATGAAGTCTATTCTGGGGTCTATTTTTGCAATTACAATTTAACAAAGGAGACTTCTTTTGAAGTCTATTACCATAGTAGACTTCGTTTGCAGTCTCCCTTTGTTAATTATGTGGTTAGTTTTGTAATTAAACCAAATTCATGAAATAGACTTCTTGGGCAAGTCCAACGTGTTAACTTCATTGGCTGTCTACTTTGGCTAGTTTTGCAATTGACCAAACCATTGAATTTAGGGTAGACTTTAAGCTCAGTAATAGACTTCGTATTAATGCCTACGTGAAGGTGTATACTTCGATTTAAAGTTTACGTCGGTGAGAAGACTTCGTCGTGGTTAATTTTGCAATTGACCAAGTTTGACTTTTTAGAAGTAGACTTAAAAGGAAGTCTGCGGTGGAGTAGACTTCGTTTGCAGTCTGTCATGGTTAGTTTTGGGGTTGACCAAAATTTAATTAAATTAATTAGTAGTCTTCATTTCAAAGTCTTCTAATTAATTAAATTCTAATAATTACGGTCAATGTTTTAACATTTTGGTCAATTGCAATTATAGCCAAAGTAGACTTTTTCTGAAGTCTACTAAGAAAGTTAATGATTGACCGTCTAGAAGACTTCATCTAGTAGTCTTGTCCAAAAGTCAATATTTTGGTCAATTACAAATCTAACCATTAGTAGACTTCACAGAAAGTCTGCGTCAGGAGGGTTAGAATGAAGTCTACTCCATGTTTTTTTTGTTTACAAAGGAAATTCCGTAGACTTCATTTTCAGTCTACGGCCCGAAACTTGAGAAAATTTTGAATTGCAAAACTGACCACATTATAGACTTCACTGGTAGACTATAATGGTAAACTAACAAAGCAAGTTTATTTTCGCGGAACAGAGAAAGTCATGAAATCTATTGAAAATCTACCTTATAAGTTGTTGTTTCGCTTCGTAAAGCACCCAAAACGTCGTCTGTAGTCACCACCGAAAGAACCCAGCCGGTGTTTAATCACCACCGAAAAATAACCACATATCACAAGATTGAAGTATTTGAAATGTTTAGAATGAAAAATATGAAGTTTTAGGGATGAAATTGTTGAGGGGATGGATGAAAATGAAGTTGTGAGAGCATTGGATGTGATTTAGTCTCACAAATTCAAGTGGCTGAAGCATTTAGAGCTTCAAATTTGGTTGGCAATGGTGGTTGAAACATTGATGGTGGTGGCACAATCGTAAATAAGTGAAGAAGATAATGATATCAATGTAATTATTATTTTTGCCTAAAATAAAATTAAATCATAAGTAATTGCATTTTTTGGTGAATACTTTAGGGATATAAAGGTGGAAATGGGAGAATTTGGCAAATATTGGAGGGAGAGAATTATGTGGTTATTTTTACAATTGATTAAGATTTGGGATCTAGTTTTGCAAGGCTCCCTTATTTAATTTTCAATGCCCGTGCATAGCACCGGTCCAAATACTAGGGTAGATGGGGTGTAGCCACACAAATACTTTGCAAACCGGCTCTTTAAACCCGAAACTTGGACCTCTTACAATAGCTTCACAAAAATGTTTTCGTGGTTTAAAACCACATAAAATCTTTAATTCTGGGCATAACTACATAACTGTCGAATTCTGATTTGATTTTTTAAAATTGACATACTAACCGGATTTAAACAAAAAAAAATCAATATTAAACCAAAAATCAAATTAATAAACCCGGTAAGACTGGGTGTAGCCACATAAAAAGTTTGCAAACCGGCTACTCACATCCGAAACTTGAACCTCTTCTGTCAGCTACACAAATATATTTTAATGATTTAAAACTACATAGAATGTTTAATTCTGGTTGAAACTACAGAACCGTCTAATTGACATGTAAACCGAATTAAAATCAAAAGTAAATCGAATGAAATATTTAATTTTGGTCTAATTAAGTGGTTTCCATGATAAAACATTATTACCCAAACCAAACCGGATTTACTAATAAAATTAGGATAAACCAATATTTCTCTCCCTTTCGCAAAACAGATCAGTTGATTCAACTGTAGGTAACCGTATCGTAAACCAAAGAACAACCTCTCTCATGAGTTCTAGTCATCGTAATTATTTCATGATTTTATCAGATTTTATTTTTATAAACTTTTTTCAAAAATTGAATTGGGATTAGGGTTCTTGAGAAAGGGGGTATTAATGATTTATCATCAAAACTACTTAATTAGACCGAAATTAAATATCTCATTCGGTTTACGTTCGATTCTAATTCTATTGTCAATTTAGACGGTTATGTGGCTTCAACTAGAATTAAATATTATGTGTACTTTTAAGTCGTTGAAAATTATTTGTGTAGCTGAAGGAAAAGGTCCCAAGTTTTGGGTGTGAAGAGCCGGTTTGCAAACTTTCTATGTGGCTATACCCCGTCTTGCCGAGTTGATTAATCTGATTTTTGGTTTAATATTGATTTTTTTTTTGTTTAAACCCTATTAACATGTCAATATAAAAAAATTAAACTAGGAATTTAACATTTATGTAATTATGTACAGAATTAAAGATTTCGGGTAGTTTTTAAACTGTAAAAATATTTTTGTGTAACTATTGTAAGAAATCCAAGTTTCGGATGTAAAAAGCCGGTTTACAAAGTATATGTGTAATTACACCTAGTCTCTCCCCAAATACAAGTATAATAATAAGTTACAACAACGACATATAAACGTCTATTTTTGTTATAAACCTAGAGAGAAAAGCTAATTAATCCGCAGAGAATGTGTCTTATTGCATTGATAATGAATCCTTTATATAAGGATTATACAATGGGATAAAAGGAAAACCTAGAGAAAATGAAATTTCCTTTTCCTAATCCTTATCCTAAAAAGAAATAGGATTTATCATTTTCCTAATAATAAATGGAAATACATAATATGGTAATTCCTAATACAATAAGGAAATAGACTAAATCCGGATCTGGAAGATTCCGGAACCTACTAGATGGTTCTGACCAATCCATCTAACGGTTTACAACACTTCCCCTTGGATGTCAGAACTATTAGACCTCATAATACGCTTTGGATGTTGCCTCATTAAAACCTTACTCGGAAAACCCAGTGGGACAAAACCGTGGTGAAGGAAAAAGAGTACAACACATATTACTCCCCCTCTTCTGAACATCCCTGAAGGTTCTTCAGTCTTCGCATTCCAATCTGGTAGAGAAGCTTCTTGAATGTTGATGTTGGAAGCGACTTGGTGAATAGGTCCGCGGAATTGTCACTTGAACGCACTTGAATAACCTGAACTTCTCCAGCCTTCTGCAAATCGTGTGTGAAGAAGAACTTTGGCAAAATGTGCTTCGTCCTATCACCTTTGATGTAACCGTCCTTGAGCTGAGCTATGCATGCTGCATTGTCTTCATAAATGACGGTTGGCTCCTGTTTTCCTTTGGTCATCCCACAATCTGCTCTTATGTGTTGAGTCATCAACCTAAACCAAACACATTCACGGCTTACTTCATGTATGGCCAGAATTTTGGAGTGATTTGATGAAGTAGCCGAAATTGTTTGCTTCTGTGATCTCCAGGAGATTGCAGTTCCTCCGTGGGTAAAGACATATCCAGTCTGAGATCTAGCATTGTGAGGATCCGAAAGATAACCTGCATCAGCAAAACCAACTAAACCTTCTTTAGATTGGTTAGTATAAAATAAACCCAAGTCTTTCGTTCCTTGTAGGTAACAAAGAATATGTTTAATCCCGTTCTAGTGCCTTTGGGTCGGACAAGAGCTAAATCTTGAAAGCAAATTCACGGCAAAAGAGATGTCTGGGCGTGTGTGGCTCGCCAGATACATCAAAGCTCCTATGGCACTTAGATATGGCATTTCGGGACCAAGGACCTCTTCATTGTCCGGTTTCGGACCAAATGGATCTTTGTTTAAATCCAGAGTTCTCACGAACATGGGGCTACTTAATGGGTGAGATTGGTCCATATCAAATCTCTTGAGTACTTTTTCTGTATATGCCATTTGACGCACAAGGATTCCATCTTTTATGTACTCAAGTTGCAATCCCAAACAGAATTTCATTTTGCATAGGTCTTTCATCTCGAATTCTTTCTTTAGATATTCGTCTGTTTGGGTGATTCCCGCAGAGGTTCCAAGTATGGTCAGGTCGTCCACATATACTGCAATTATAACGAACCCCTTTGCAAATTTCT